>CAVNZG010000457.1:0-41574 GCA_963693315.1 Diogma glabrata | reverse complement strand
TATATATATATATATATATATATATATATATATATATATATATATATATATATATATATATATATATATACATATATATATATATATATATATATATATATATATATATATATATATATATATATATATATATATATATATATATATATGTATATATATATATATATATATATATATATATATATATATATATATATATATATATATATATATATATATAAATATATATATATATATATATATATATATATATATATATATATAAAAATATATATATTTATATATATTTATATATGTATATATATATGTATATATATATATATATATATATATATATATATATATATATATATATATATATATATATATATATATATATATATATATATATATATATATATATATATATATATATATATATATATATATATATATATATATATATATATATATATATATATATATATATATATATATATATATATATATAGGTAACCCTCCTATAACACGGTAGATTGGTTCCTAGATTATGACGTGTTATATGAAATCGTGCTATAAGAGACTAGAAGCTAGTGCAAAATGGGGGGTTATGTTCTAAAGCATTTTAATTTTTTTTTTATAAGTATTTTATATAAGAAATTTTATTTTCGCAAAAAAAAAATACGTAAATACATATTAATTTCATTTCATTGCAATTAATTACCAATTTTATTTTATATAATAATTTTCATCATTATCGATGCTCAGTAGGATTATACGGGCACGTTTATTTAGTGGAACGATATCCTCTTCACTTGCTGAAGTTTTTTCTGAATTTTCCTGCATCGTTTTTCCTGTATAATTTAGATCGCACCTTCTGCAATCTTCAAAAAATCTGTAATCTTGCTTTGTCACTGTGTCCTTATAAGGCCGCTATAAATTTCTTAAAATGGTGATAAGCAATTTTGTAGTTCCTTTTTGAATTTTTGACTTCTTTCACGGGAAGGGTCTGTATCCACGAAAAATGATTCCAACTTTTCTGCTAAGCTTAAATCTTCTTGGAGTTTTTTTGGTGTAAAATTATTAACAACATCTACATCAGAACTAGAATCGATTTGATTCGCTTGGGTTTGTGACACCATTTTAACTAAATCTGTTTCACCAACTCTTTCTTCCACTAAAAAATTCTGAATTTCCGGCCATATCTTGTTCCAACCTATTACATCCAAGATATTACATTCCTAATGTTTGTGGTCTCTCTGAGCCATAAGGTGGCATCCAGTAGCGGTTCTCAAAGCTGCGTTTCGTGAGGTTTGCATCTTTTTCTAGTGCGTATCAGAAACTTGAGGCGTCCATATTGGTGTTGAGTAGTTTAGAATGGGTCTACTTATAGCTTTGTAAGTTGTGATAATTGTGTTTTTTCCTTGCCCCATGATCTTCCAGCTAGCGCTTTGATTGCACTGATTCTGCTTTTCAGCCTCGTGTTCATCTGTTATGCGTGGGCATTGAACCTGAGTAGTAGGCCGAATATTACTCTCAATGTCGGTATTTTAACTGTAGGAAGGAGCACGTTGTCAATGCTGTTGTATTGAAAGACACGTATGGGAAAGAAGTGTCTAGGATTTATTCATCTATTTGTCATTGACATTTATACACTGTTAAGTGTTTACATTTTATATAATGAAGTTGATTACATATAACATCCCCTCCATTATTATTTTTTTTTTTAATTACATTTCAATTTAATAAAAATTTAACTTGACAAATTATTGACTTGACAATTATTTTTTACTTACATTTCAATTCAATAAAAATTTAGCTTGACAAAAATTCAATTTAACTAAAAATAAAATGTTACATGTTATTTTTTTTTTTTTTTTTTTAATACATCAAGTAATCGTTATATCGTGTAGGTTGTTTTATGTTTCGTTTAGGTCTTTCTGGCAGTTGTGATGTATTATTTGTTTCGTTTACCTCTCTTTCAATTTCAATATCTGGAACCTCCTCTGATCTGCGTTCTTGAATGGTTTCATTTGTATTTTCGTCATCTGTTGTATTAGCTTGATGTAGATGATTTTCAGAATTATTAGCTGGTCTTATAAAAGTTCTATTTCTCCTGTATTCATTTCCATTTATATCTACTATATATGAAGAGTTGTTCAGATTTGATATGATAGTGCCTTTGGACCAATGTTTATCTGTAGGAAATTTCTTAACGAATACTTCTTGACCGAATATCAGTTTTGGTAATATTTTTGCTGACTTATCGTAGTACGACTTAATTTTTCTTTTGTTCTGCTTAATGAATGCCATGGTATTGTTATCTATATGTTGTTTTAATTTACTTTTTGGATATGGAAGATTTCCTTTTAAAGATCTGTTAAACATTCGTTTTGCAGGGCATATACCAATTTTGTTTGGTGTGTTTCTTAAATGCTGTAGTGATTGATAGAAGTCTGTACCGCTTTCTAAACTTTTTTTTAATAAATTTTTTGCAATCTTCACTGCTGCCTCAGCCTTTCCGTTGCCTTGTTGATGGTGAGGGCTGCTTGTCGAATGATTAAATTCCCATTTTCTTGCAAATTCTTTGAACTCATCGTTGATAAATGTTGCTGCATTGTCACTTATACACACTTCCGGTGTTCCATATCTGCTGAAATTTTTTCTGCATATATCTATTATTGTTTTAGCTTTCATGTTTCGAATTTCGTCGATTTCGAAAAAATCTGAAAATTGATCTACTGTGATCAAGAATTTTCGTAATTTGCCATTAACAATTATTTCCATGATATCCATGTTTATGCGCTGAAATGGATATTCTAGAATTTTATGAGTAATCATTGGTTCGGGTTGTTGTTTCGCTGCGTATTTTATACATGTGGAACAGTTTTTTATCATGTTAGTGATGTCTTTATTTATATTTGGCCAAAATACTACTTCTTTAGCTAGGTTGATTGTGTATTCTATACCTTGATGACTACTATGTAGTTTTGAAAGAATTCCTTCTCTCATAATTTTTGGAACAACTACTCTGTCACCTTTAAATAGCAATCCTAGGTTTATTGTGATTTCGTCTTTAAAGCTGTAATATTGGTAAATTGATTCAGTTTTTTTTACCTTATTGTGCCAACCATTTTTCACTAATTCCATGACATTTTGTATTTCACTGTCCTTTGCAGTCTCGATTTTTAAATTTTCTATCGTGCTATTGCAGATTCGCAATTCGTCTGTAGCATCTGTTTGCTCGATTTCGTTGAAGATGTTTTCTTCATTTATTTGATAAATGTCGTAATTTTTTAGCATTTCATTTTCGGTATATGGCGCTCGCGATATACAATCCGCAATTACCATGTCTTTACCTTTTTTGTACTTCAATGAAAAGTTGTATCGCTGTAAGTACAACATCATTTTTTGAATTCTTTTGGGTGCTTTTAATATTGATCTTTTGAATATTGAGATTAATGGCTTGTGATCCGTTTCGACTGTAACATTATGGTTACCGCATACATATTGGTCGAATCTACGTAGTGAGAATAACACTGCGAGAGTCTCTTTTTCTATTGAAGCATAATTTAATTCTGATCCTTTTAGGACTCTTGATGCGTATGCTATTGGATGATCATTTTGCATTATTGTACAACCTAATGCAAACGAAGAAGCGTCTGTTTGGATAATTATTGGTTGCATTGGATCATAAAATTTTAAAACAGGCATACTTGTCATTATTGCTTTTAGATTGTTAAATTCTTTTTCATGTATGTCACTCCATTCGAATATTATATCATCTTTAACTAAATTTCTCATATTGATTATTTTTTCTGAGAAGTTATTTATAAATTTCGATATATAAGTGAACATACCTATTATTCTCAATAATTCCTGCTTGTTCTGTGGTGCTGCCATGTTGGATATACATTCTATTTTGGTTGGATCTGGTTTCAAGCCTTCATTTGATATTATGTGTCCATAATATTTTACTTCTGTTTGAGCTAGTTTCATTTTGGCTAAGTTTAATTTAAAATTTCTTTCTTGTAGACGTATTAATAACATTTCTAGATTTTTATCGTGGTCTGCTTTTGCAATTTCCATCGATTCTCCTTTTCCATATACCAATATGTCATCCGCCATAACTTCTACACCATGAAGTCCATGTAAGATTTCGTGTTGCCTTTTTTTGTATATTTCCATAGCCGGACCTATACCAAATGGTAATCTAAGCCATCGGTATCTTCCGTATGGAGTCCAGAATGTTGTCATTTTACTGCTGTTCTCATTCAAGACTAGTTGCCAAAAACCATTCTTTGCATCAAGGGTTGTAAATATTTTTGCTTGGTGCAATTCTGGCAATATTTCTTCTATTTTTGGAATTTGGTAGTCTACGCTCTTGATTGCTTTGTTTAGATCTGACGGATCTAAACATATTCTTATTTTGTTATTGCGATTTACTATTAAAATATTGCTTACCCAGTCTGTGTGCTCATCTACTTTGACAATTATTTCTTGCTTTTCTAGTTCTTTAATTTTTTCCAGAAGTGGTTGTCTCAGTTTTATGGGTATTCTTCTCGGCTGTTGTATTATTGGATGATGTTCCGCATTGACTTCTAGATTGACTGTACCTTCTATTTTTCCAATACCTTCAAATATATTTTTATATTTATTTATTATTTGCATTGATGATTCCGTAGATATTTTCTTGCATATTTTTATTAGGTTTAAGTCTATACTAGTTTTGGCTGATATTATTGGCATAGTATTAATGTCAACCAGTATTATTTTTATTACACAGCTTGTGTTTTTGTAATTACAATTTAATTTGGTTTCCCCCATTGGAATGATTCTGTTATTGCCGAATGATTTTAAAATAATTTGTGATTTGTTGATGTCGTTTGTATGACCAATTATATTTTTGTAATCGTTGATATTCATTACATTACACGATGCTCCAGTATCAATTTGACATAATAATTTTGTTGATTTGAGTGTATCGGGTGGTGAGAAAAGTAATTCTATTTTAATTTCTTCATTACCATCTAGTCATAGAATATTTTCTTCATTTTCTGCAGTGATGACATCTATCGATCTATTTGTTTTCCTGCATTTGAATTCAAAATGATTGTGAATGCCACATTTCTTACAAACGTGTTTCCAAGCTGGACAATTTTTAATTTTGTGAGTGTTGCCACATCTATAGCAATTTTCAATTGTTTTCTTTTCATGAACTTTGATATTATTATGATTAATTGATCTTTTATTTCGAAACGATACGCTATTTCGATTTACGTTATTTCCCCTTAATTTGTTATGGTTATTGTTAAATGTTTTTATTTTATTAATTTCTTCAGAATTTTCTAATTTTTTAATTTGTATTTCAGTTTGTTCACTCACCTTGCAAATATTAATGGCTTCTTGCAATGTTGTTTTTTCATCTTCCCATAACCGTTGTCTTAATTTTATATTTTTGATAGACACTACAATTCTGTCTAATAAGAATTCATCTTCCATTTCCTTATATTGACAATTTTTTACTCTTTCCGCGCAATCTATTTATGTATTGATCTATAGTTTCGTTTTCAAGCTGGAATGTTGAATTAAAGATGGCTCGTTCATATCTTTTGTTTATTTTTGGAATTAAGTTTTCTTCAATTTTCTTTAGCACTGTATCTGCACTTTTCTTTTCTTCCTCCGATATATTCAGATTAAGGTACACTTTCAAACATTCCTCTCCTATAGCTGAAAGTAGAATACTAATTTTTTCTTCTTCTGTTGCGTATTTGATGGAACTGGCAATTAGATAATTTGACCATTGATCTTTAAAGAATTTCATATTTTGTTTTACATCACCTGATTTCAAATCAATTGGTTTTGGAAGTGGAATATGTATTGATGGTCTATAGTTATTTCTGCTTTCATCTTGTTTTATTTGATCCAATTGTTGTTTGAGTTGAACCATCACTAAATTGGATTGTTGTAATTCCTTTATTTTCTTTTCCAATTTGTCGATTTTTTCTTCCATTTTGATTTGTTTTTTGAACGTGTTTTATAGGTTAGTAAAATTTCGTTGATGTATTGTTATTTTTGATTATTATCAACTATTGATTTGTATTATGTAGCTATATTTGTTTATTATCAATTCAATTATTAATTCTTCTATTTTTATTGGTGATTTATTGATTATTTTTCGATTTTGTTTTAAGAACACCTGACACCATGTTGTATTGAAAGACACGTATGGGAAAGAAGTGTCTAGGATTTATTCATCTATTTGTCATTGACATTTATACACTGTTAAGTGTTTACATTTTATATAATGAAGTTGATTACATATAACAAATGCGGATGTTTACAATGCGGATGATTCACTTCCTTCGTCCAAGTTGTGAAAAGTGTGGTAGTGGATTTTTCTGACGATAGAATTAGCATTCTACTTCTAAACCATTCATTGAGGGAGTTAAGGTATTCGTTGAACATTTTGGTGAGTTGCTCCAGATTGTTTTCTGTGGCAAGGACCGTGCCATCATCAGCATATGATATGATGGTTATGCCTTCTGGTGAAATCCACATATGTTTAGCGGCCTCTTAAGTAGTTACACGACCAACGCTTTAACATGCCTGGCAAGTTGGTATTCAGGAGTTCGTTTAGTGGTATACGGCGGGCGACACTGTTTCTAACGCTTTTGATAGATCAAGTGCGACTAGGACTGTTCTTGCACATGGTTGTTTCTAGTTCAGGCCATCGCTAATTTGGATTTGAATTTTGTGAAGGCCTGTGGCTATGCTGTGTCATTTGCGAAAGTCATGCTGGTGTAGAGTTAGGTAGCACGTGCTCGATATCATGGGTAGCAGAAGGGTTTCAATTGGTTTTGTGATAGATGAGAGGATGGAGATTTAAAAAATAAAAAGTCCAAGCGGCACGTATATCCGCTAGAAATAGGTAGATTTCGAGATCAGACAGTTTTGTGTGCCAGTAGAATCTGATGTATCAGATTAGTTTAAACAAAACAAACTAATTTCAAACAGATATCGAACAAATTTTAAAAAGGAAATTAGTTTCCTATAAGCAAAATTATATCTATCCAATTTTGCAACAAACAAATATCAAATCTACCACAGAACATGTGTGTGACAATTTATGACACAAACCTACTCTATATCATATGTCGTGCAATTGCTGCAAAATATCAAAATAGTTTATTTCTGAGAAAAAAAAATTAATTTCTTCTATTCAAATCTTTTATTTTTTGACTGTTATAAGGTTGACATTGACTGTTATAAGGTTTTTGGAAATTGTAGATGGGGATTGTTGCAAACTTTTTTGTTGAAGCCAACAAGTCAAAAACCTCTAGCTGCAGAGGTTTATATTTATAAGAAACGGATTAAAATGTTTTCACAAATTCTAAATTTATGAAGATTTTAAAAATATTAGTATCCAAACGGCCGTTATAACGGATTAAAAAAAACACTTTTTTTTCTAGTATAAAGCCTATAGTTCCTTAACCATGTGTCAGATTTTTCTGATTTACGAACTCTTCCAAGATATTAATAAAACACACACTTTTAAGAAAGGTTTTTTGATCTGGCTCCCCAAATGCAACCGTGAGAGCGCCGGTTGATTCAAACGCATTTTGTGTTTTACAAGCTTTTTTGTTGGAGCCGCTCACTCAGAAACCTCCAATTGCAGAGGTCTTTTTTTTTAAAGAAACTGATTAAAAAAGTTTCAAATATTCTAAATTTATGAAGTTTTTAAAAATATTAGAATCCAAACGGCCGTTATAACGGATCTAAAAAACAGAGTTTTTTTCTAGTATAAAGCTTCTAGTTTCTTAACCATGTGTTGGATTGGGCTGATTTACGAACTTGTCCAAGATATCAACAAAACGCACATTTTTAGAAAAGGTTTTTTGATCTGGCCTTATAAATGCGACCGTGAGAGTGCCGGTTGTTTCAAAAAAAAATTTTTTTTTGCAAACTTTTTTGTTGGAGCCGCTCACTCAGGAACCTCTAACTGCAGAGGTCTAGTTTTAAAACAAATTGATAAAAAGGATTCCAAAAATTCTAAATTTGTTAAATTTTTTGAAATATTAGTATCCAAACGGCCGTTATAACGGTTTTAAAAAATCAATTTTTTTTCAGAAAAAAGCCTCTAGTTTCTTAACCACGTGTCGGATTTTGCTGATTCACGAACTTGTCCAAGATATTATTAAAACACAGAAGTACAGAAAATTTTTTTGATCTACCTCAACAAATGCGACCGTGAGAGTGCCGGTCGTTTTCGTTATATCTCATATCGTTTATATATATATATATATATATATATATATATATATATATATATATATATATATATATATATATATATATATATATATATATATATATATATATATATAAATTTTTTTTTTTTTCGTTTTTTCGTCTCCGCTTATCATATATAGTCGTTTGGCACAAAAATTTTTCCGAAATTCCGAGATGAAGCCCATTGCAATAGGTAGATTTTTATATGAAATCTACCTAAAATACTGTTTTTCTTTTGGCTGAAAAAATTATACGTTTGTCAGATAAGAAATTTCATCAAAAAAATTTTAAATTATTAACTGAAACATTATTTTTTAATGGTTATCCATTAAATATGATAAAGCATGGTATAAAAAATGCAATATTTAAACACACATCTCTAGCACAAAATAAACAAGTTTCAACTAATGTTTCTAATAATGAAGAAGTAATTATGAAGAATGTTGTATCTATTCCATATGTTAAGGATGTATTTGAACAAATTAGAAATTTATTAAAACATTACGATATAAATACTGTTGGTAAGCCACCATCAAGTTTAAACAAACCAATTTTTTCAAAACTTCAAGACAAAATTCCAAAATCTTCTTTAAATAATGTTATTTATCAAACAAATTGTAATTGTCCGGCAACGTATACTGGTCGCACTCCTCAATGTTTAGAAAAAAGAATTTACCAACATGTTAAAGATTCGAAAGGAAGTAAAGAAGATAGTAGTGCTTTATCAATTCATCTTAAAGCTGCTAACCATTCTATTTCTTTGGATGATGTAAAAATATTAGAGAAGGAATCAAATTTTGGAAAACTGAATATTCTCGAAATACTACATATCAAACAGAGCAAAAATTCTATTAATAAACAAAAGGATTCATTTTATATTCAAAATTATTACAACTCAATTTTGAATATTGATATTTAGAATTTTTTTTTGATTTGTGGTTATTTTGTCAATGTTTTTATTTTAAAGTTTTTTTTCTTGTCAAAGTTAATAATTTTTCATTTGAACTAGTTGTCAATTTGTTGTTTTACTTTTTTCTTTTAATAATTAAGAATTTTGATATTTTTTTTTTCCTGCAGATGATACGGAAAGTATCGAAACTTCGTTTATTGTAATTTTTTGTTAAGAAATTGTACTAAAAAATAGGCAAAAAACCAAATAAAAATTTAATTTTTTTAAAATAATAAAAATATATATATATATATATATATATATATATATATATATATATATATATATATATATATATATATATATATATATATATATATACATATTTATATATATATATATATATATATATATATATATATATATATATATATATATATATATATATATATATATATATATATATATATATATATATATATATATATATATATATATATATATATATATATATATATATATATATATATATATATATATATATATATATATATATATATATATATATATATATATATATATATATATATATATATATATATATATATATATATAAACATATATATACATATATGTGTGTGTGTATAAAATAATGAAAATAATAACAATAATAATAATAAATCTAATTCAGGTATAAACATTTATTTTCTTAACATTGGCGCCCCTCACAATATGCCGCCCTAGGCCCGGGCCTCACGGGCCTAGGGCTAAATCCGCTACTGCACAACAGTAAATAATCAAAGGAGAGGAACGGAAAGTGAAGGAGCAAGAAATGCCAGGAGGTATTAGAGGAAAGGGGAGGAAATGTGTAAAATGTTTGGAGGTTGTAGCTAAGTAGAAAAACAGTTGATTCTAGAGAATTCCATAAAGTGGTCGTTCGTGGGAAAAAAAGACGAGACATATGGCTCAGTTCGGCCAAAGAATGGTTCAAGCGAGTGCTCATGAGAGTTTATTGCTAGTCGAGTAGTGCGCGAGAACTGCGTCGTGGAGGCATAAGCGATTTTATCTCTGCTGAACCCTTACCATAGTAGTATTTGTAAAATACACAAAGGGCTCCGATATTACGTTCATGATCGAGGGTATCCAAAGAGTTTGTTAAGTTAGCATCATCAATTAACTTGCATGCCCGGCGTTGAATTTTATCTAATGCGACTAAATGAGTTTTTGCTGCCCCGCCCATATATGGGAATTATATTTTATATGGGGTTTTATAAAAGCTTTATATATAATCAGCAATTCAGAAGGACTAAAGTAGAATTTACTTCTTCTCAGATAACCTAAACATTTAGCTGCACTTTTGGCTGTTGTGTAAATATGGTCTTCCCAAGAAAGTTTGGAATCTATTTTTAAACCGAGCATGTGAGCCGATACAGAGTTGTTAATTGGGAAACCCTCAATGCAGAGTGAAAGGTCCGGTCTGTAGCGTTTATGTGTGTAAAGACACGCTTGAAATTAAGATGTATTGAATTCGACCCGGATAGCTTTCCCCCATTTAACGATAGTATTGATGTCCTGTGACAAAGAAGACATCATTTCATCTCGTTTTGAAGCGACTTTGATTGAATTGATGGGAGTATGGTTGTGGAAATTGTATCCAGAGGATAAAGTACTATCATCCGCGTACGAATGGACAGGATTGAGAGTGGAGAGTAAAAGATCGTTTATGAAAATCAAGAATAGGGTGGGGAAAGAACGGATCCTTGGGGAACACCAGAGCCAAGAATATGGGAGTTAGAGGTGGCGCCATCAACAACTACCTGAATTAAGTGGTTCTTCAGAAAGCTCTTAATCCAGGAGACTAAGGGGCTATCAATTCCCAGTGCCGTTAGTTCAACAAGCACTGAGTTATGCCAAACACGATCAAAAGCTTAAGAAATATCTAAAGCGACTATTTGCGTTTCACCTTTATTAACAATATTATTAACCATAAGTCATTCAAATAAACCATTAAATCACTAGTTGATCTGCCCTTTCGAAATCCATATTGGCTGTTGTAGTCCATCACACCAGTCTCTTATTCATGTACAACTTTAAAGTTTTATACACATTATACACCCGGTGTATAAACATACATTGTATAAACCTAAATCAAATTAAACATGGCGATCCGATAATAAATTGCAATCCTCCAAGTAGTTCATTAGAGGGAAATTTGTTACTGACTTACTTTGGAGAGCATGAGTACTTACTTTGGAGAGTATGGAAACAATAGCAATCGGCCTATAGTTCGGTCTTATTTCCTTTTTTTGGAATTGGGTGGACCATGGCTAGAAGATTTGCCAAATATCGAATTGGTTTCCCCATAGAAAATAAATTAAAGTGGTTCAAGCATAACAAAAACTATGTTACCTGGTAGATTGGGGGTATGAACCGAAAAAATATGTCTGATATCGTTCATATTTTTTTTTGTTACCACTTCTGAAAATTGCTGACAGAGTTGGAGATGTGACGCCATATTTAGCTTTAGAGCTTCTAGTAAATTGAAATCTGTTAATCCAACTTTTAAAAGCTTAATAAATACTACACATGGTGTTATAGTGAGGATCTCATAATTTTTTTTATCCACGACTACTAAAGAATATATACTTTCCATGTGTATGTCTGTCGTTGTAATTTTATACATTCTCTAACTTGTGTATAGAATGTGACGCAATCGATACATTCTACTACAGTTCTATAGTTTATTTGTTGGTATAGTATTATCAAAAGGTTAAAACGAGAACAATAAATATATAAAATAATAAATTTAAGTTTCGTTTTTCTATGCTATCTATGATTTACATATTTCAATATGGTGATAACAACTTTAGCAGGCAAACTGGAAATTAATCGAAATATTGTGCAGTCGTGGATAAAATAGCATCTTGTATTCGCATAGGATGATGGCAATTCTTTACTCGGATGATGCCCACCACTGGCTACGCTCGTCTCGGGAAACTTCATCCTCGTGAAGAATTGCCATCATTCTCAACTCAAACAAGAATCTACTATTTTCGGATTCGAGCTTCAAAATCTGTGCGAAATGGAAAAAAAATCTGTGGAAAACTACTTTCAGCGAGAATACTATCTAAAATGTCTAAAAGAATAGAACATCTGGTCGACAGAAGAGATCTACAGTATGTAATACGTTTGTTCAATACGAAATTTATTTTGATAAAAACGATAAATTAATCCGGCTTGCAGAACCAAATTTAGGAGAATTTAGTGTTTGCGCAATATTTCAAAAGAAAATTATTTTTCAATACGTCCGCAAAGTTGTTCAATGAAAATTCAGATACTTACCATATAACTTGCACAAAGAATCAAATAGTAGCGTCACTGGTGCGCTCATTTTGATAAAACTTTTTGATTTATAAAACAAAAATAGATTATTTTTAACAATAATTTTATAATATCTACAAACATAATAAATAAAAAAATAATACACATAGATATACATTTAATCTTCTTCGAATGGTGAAAATAAAATACGTTTTGAGCTAATCCATCGTTGAATTAATGATAAATAACGAATAAAATATTCACTTAAATGTCGATCTAAATAAAATTCAACTTCTTGCACATTTTCCGTAAGTGTATAGTCGACAGTTAAATCCAAATCATCATTAAGACTATAGTTATGTTGTGATGAAAACAAAGGAAGTTTATCGTTCGAATCACGAACAAATTGATACGTGCGTGGTGAAATAACGATACGTGCTGGATCGATGATATCCAAATGATTTGTTGAATAATTAATATTTGTTGGTGCTACCTGAAGTCCGTGTTTGAGAGTGATCAATGAAGAATCATTTTCATTTATAAAACCTTTGACGTTTTCAACAGACAGTAATTCTAAGATTTCTTCTTTTTCAATCGATAAGAATATCGCAAATGTCTGAGTTAAACATAGTAAAACCGGTTTTAATCCGGATTTCATCTTTAAAGTAGCCATTGATGAGAACAGGACATGTTCATTTGGTTGAAAATGAAAAGGAAGAAGTTTCCATGATAATTTACATGATGCAGGTGTGCGTGTAGCATTATTAATCGTAGAACATGATCGAGGTGTTGGCAGGGTATTATATCCAACACTTTGAAGCATTCCTTGTCCTGTTAATGCAACTAGTTCAGCTGCACCACTTAATGGTTTTGTGAAAGCGCCGACAATTCCTTTTCCAACACCTGTTACAACTTGAACCGGCGATCTTGCTTCTAAAGGATGCCTTGCAAGCCCTCCAACAGCACCCAGTAAACTTATTCCAAAACCTGCTAGGCCCTGTGTTAAACCTTCCGTAACACCTTGTGGTCGAGATCTACGAATTGTATCGGTTATCATTAAGTGATCATCATCTAACGTTAACCAATCCAAATTTCGTGATACTGAGGCTGCTAGCTTTGAAACAGAGTTAACAGTTCCTGCAATAAATATCATTTATAAATTATGCAATAAATATTATTAAAAATTCGCTAGTTTTCATTAAAGTTCACACCAATATATTTCCCTAGCCACCTGCGTTAGCAACCATAGATCTGAGCCTCATTATTCTTGATATTTTTTCTTACACTTTTAAAATTTGTTAGATCACTCAATTCAATTTGGTTTTCGTGTTATGGAGAATTGAGATTTTCTCATTTTCATGAGAATTGAGAATTTATGTCAAACGATGACTACGGGAAGTCTTTCCTCATAAATTTTTACCTTTGAGAAAAGAATAAAAGTGTAAAATAATGAAATTATATATTACCTGCAGTTATATTTTTGATTAAGGACGCTGATCCCTGTGTTATTCCAATTAAAAATCCCCATGGTCCACGGAAGAACCCTTGAACTGGCATTGAAAGAAAATCACGTAGACCTGTAGTAACCGATCTAGCTAATCCACTCGGACTACCCAAAATTTCCAATGAACCAACCACCCATCCCGCGCCAATTGCTGCGCCTTCCAAATAATGTTTTCCTAGCACATATCCCAATTTCATTGGTAATGTATTCACATTTGTTCTTTCAAATGCAGCAAATTGTAATGGACTATGATCTAATGCAATATACATTCTTACACTTGTATGAACCGACAGCAATATATTTAATGGTTCAATTTTTATCGATTTCATTTTAAACGAATCTGCTAAATTTAAAGATTGTTTTTCAATCAATTTCGGTATTAAAACTAATTTTTCATTGGCACACATAAAACGTGGCGATTCATTGACATCATTATGAATGATATTATTTGGAAGACATTCTAAGACATAATCAACTACATAATTCAAAAATGTATCTTCTATGTATATCCGAATCGGCTTAACATGCATTTTGACACTATCAACCGTTAATTGTTTATTGCTTAATTTAATCAAACAATTTAATAATTGATTATCGAAATGTTTATGAATTTCATAATCCAATGAAAATGTTGAACTTGTTACAATAAATTGATTTGAATTCTTAAAATCATTTTCTTGTGAACATAAAACTACAGGAAAATCGTATAATTTTGATGAATATCGAAGATTATCGATTTGAAAATCCCTACATCCAAAATTTAATGTTCGACTACGTTCATCATAAACGAATGCGATGTTATCAAAATTTAACGATAATAGTTCAGATTTAAGCGATAATTTCTTTTCGATATCACCGAATAAGATTAACGAAAATTCTTTAATAAATAAATTTATTTTGATTTGTTTTTGAGGTTCTTTGATTTCTGTTAAGTTATTCAATGAATCTTTGTCATAAATTTCCTGTTGTTCGTTAGATAATGTCAACGTTTCTTGATTTATTGTTGATATATATTCATTAGCATTTAGATCATTATCGTTTAATAATAACGATGACACAGATGGATTTGAAAGACGTGAACGTATATCACGCAAACAAAATTCTTGTGTTTCTCGTATATTTTGAATAAATAGTTTTATAGTTTTGTAATGACAATCTGTTGTTATTTTAATATCACCATGTTGTGGAATTTTAAGGAATATATTTCGTGATGAACTTATTTGAATTGGTTGTGTCCATTGGATAATATTATTACCTGTTGGAATAAAATATAAATACAAAAATATGATTAAGTGAGTGAGTGTTATTTTAAAGTTAAAGATGGTTATATCATATTGCTACGATTACAGCAAAATCATACCAAAACGTAACAACAAA
Organism: Diogma glabrata; assembly: GCA_963693315.1. NCBI lineage: Eukaryota > Metazoa > Arthropoda > Insecta > Diptera > Cylindrotomidae > Diogma > Diogma glabrata. The sequence continues at coordinate 26,212 of CAVNZG010000457.1, read as the reverse complement.
TTAATGAAATGATTAGTGTTGTTGTTGTATTCTTAGAACTTGGGTCAACAAAAAATTACTTTATGAATCAAATCATCATAACGTAAAATAATCGAATACTCTAGTATCTAGTAGGTTTCTAAAAAGTGACCTCGAATAATCGAGATTATGCAGAATCGTATATAAGGAGGGATGTCTTGCAAGACTAGTTTAGTTTTAATTTAAACGTGTGACGGTAAAATTAAAATTATAAAAGTGATTTTTAAATTAGTTTTTTGTGAATAAAGTTTTAAGTGTTATTGAGTAGAAATATTTTGTGTATTATTTTGAACGTTGTGAACTGGAAATTTCTACAATAAACCGTTGGAGTTCTGAAGCTGTTGAAAGAATATTCTAGTCAGGAATATTGTTTGCTGTATTGTTTCCTGTGGTTGTGGAACAATTAAGGAGTTGAATACTTAATAAAACCTGGTGTGTTTGTTTGCTTACTAATCAGTGATCGAACTCAGAAAGAGATTTGGAATTGTCTTTTATCGAAGTTGAGAGTAAGGCCAATTCGAAGTAAGGTTTGAAAAACGTAACATTGGTGACATAGCGGATTAGTAATCTGTTAATAATGGTTTTCTTAAGTGAGTTAAGGGTTCCTGAGTTAAAGAAGGAACTAGAACAACGGGGATTGTCAACAAGTGGAAACAAGAGTGAATTAATATTACGGCTTTGAGAAGCTATGAAATCTAATGGAACAGAAGTAGAAAGTTACCACTTTGGAATAGTTACAACAAATACTGATTCAGTAGCAGTTGAAGAGGAGAAAAGTTCTGTTGCTGCAAATTTTGATTTTACGCAGTTAATGGCTATGATTCAACAGATGAATTTGAATATGAATCAAAAATTTGATCAACAAAGCAGCAACATAAATCAACAAATGGCTGCCACTAAAGAAGAAATAAATTAGCAATTGAATACAGTAAATACAAATATGGCTGCTACTAAGGAAGAGATTGGTCTCAACATCAATTAACAATTGGCTGCAAATAAGGAAGAAATCATCAACATCAATCAACAGTTAGAAGCAATAAACACAAACATTGCTATGAGTCGCGATGAAGTCAAACAAATTATGGATGAGAAACTTCTCCAAATCTCAACGGCATTTGATAGAAAGGTCGAGAAGATGCAAAGTGAAATTCAAGATTTTGAGCATAAAGTTTTATCGGAAGTTGCAAATTTCGAAAAACGGTTGCAAGATGTTTAAACGGCTAAAGTGATTTCACACGTGGTACAACAGAGCAAATATTAAATTGAAACCACCATCGTATGACGTTACCACATTTTTCGGCATCTTTAAGTTCCAGTTTGAGACAGCAGCAGACCAGAATGTATGGAACGCAGAAAATCGTCTTGCTGCATTAATAGTTGCGCTTAAGGGTGAATCAGCTGAAGCACTACAGGCAGTACCAGAAAACGACCGCAAAAGCTATGCAGAGGTGATGAAGGCGCTGGAACGAAAATATGGCAGCGACCATTAAAAGGAATTATAAAGAATTGAGTTAAAAGGTTGCTTGCAACGGAACGAAGAAAGCCTTCAGGGCTATTCTTCGGCAGTGGAACGCCTTGTACATTTGGCACGTTTGAGTGTGCCAAATGTTTTATGGAGCAAATGAAGATCGAGGCTTTTACTGATGGTATTCGTGATCCAGAAACACGAAAAGCAGTAATGTTGTCTCCAAAAGCAACATTTGCTGAAACTATAGCTTTTGCTTTGACAAATGAAACCGCACAAGCTATTATAAAACCATCAATTAAAATACGCAGAATGGAGTTGGCTGATGGCAACAATTACAAGTCAAGACCAAGAGAGAGTATCCGAAGTGACAGAATTCGATGCTGGTTATGTGGAAAGTTAGGTCATATTTCGAGAGAAAGCAGAAATATGAGAAGAAAAAGAGCAAGATCAGCCTCACCTATGTAGCAGCGACCAATAGAAGAACGGGTGCAGGCTAGAAGGGCCGATGGTATAGGGTCGCCGCAGTTAAACTACAACGAGCCAGTCTAAAGGGGCGTAAGCTGGGTCCTAGAACCGATTGCACCATAACCTTCATCCCTGTTTCGAGATTGACAAGGTGTGGTGACAACCTTACTGTTCGGGTTAATATTGATGGAAATACGGAGGAAAGTGCAAGTATTAAAGGCAAGAAAATGGTCAACGTTGAAATCGGGAATACTGACTTTCAATATGAAGTGGTTGTAGCTGACATTGTGGATGAAGTAATCCTGGAAATGGACTTCATGAGGCCAAATGGATTCGTTATTGATGCTGGAAAAGGAGTACTCACGTACGGGAATGTTGAGTTGCCACTCCAATTTAATGGTGAAAATTCAAATTGTGTTCGTCGAATAATATTAGATCACAGAGAAAAGTTGCCACCCAATCAGAAACAATCATTTGGGCGAAAGTGGTCTGGGTTCTGGGTCAACCAGGCTCTGAGTCACCAAGGTTGTGGGTTGTGGAAGCCAACAAAGAACAACAAAATTATAAAGAAGTCATTATAGACAAAACCTTAGTTAGATCAGATGCTGAATGCAAAATACCTGTTAGGGTTTTAAATCTGCCAGATACACAGAAAACGATTAAGAAAGGATCAATCATAGGACAATGTGAAGAGGTAGCTAAAATAATAAAGTGCGAGCAGAAAAACATCAATTGTTAGGCCAACACAAAACAACAAAAGGCAGAAATGGAACAACTTGTGCAGAAATGGACAGAAGGGCGTTCAGAAGAGCAGAAGAAAGTAGAACGTCAATTTTTGAAGCGACACAAGTCTGTATTCTGCAGTTCACCTGAAGGAAATGGCAGAACCAATGTGGTGAAACATCGTATTGTCACCGGAGCAGAAAATCCGAAACGCCAGGCACCAAGGCGTTTACCACTATTGGCTAAAAGAGAGGAAGCTGATAAAATAGTGAGGGATATGAAAGAAGCTGGTGTAATCGAGCCTTTAGACAGTACCTGGAGCTCACCTGTGGTGTTAGTTGGCAAGAAAGATGGGAGTTTAAGATTTTGTGTTGACTACAGGAAATTAAATACAGTTACTACGAAGGATAACTACACATTACCTAGGGTTGATGATACACTGGATACATTATCGGGGTCAAGATTATTTTCAGCACTGGATTTGCAGAGTGGTTACTGGCAGGTGGAAGTTGCGGAGGAAGATCGGGAGAAAACGGCGTTCAGTGTAGGTAATGGACCATGGCAATTCAATATCATGCCATTCGGGTTATGCAACGCTCCCGCAACTTTTGAAAGATTAATGCAACAGGTACTAAAAGGCTTGCACTGGAAAACATGCCTTGTATATTTGGATGACATCATCGTCATGGGCAAAGAGTTTGATGACCACTTGAGGAACTTGGCGGAGGTACTGGAAAGGTTGCAAGCAGCAGGTTTAAAGTTAAGTCCCAAAAAGTGTTCACTTTTCAAGGAGGAAGTAAAGTACTTGGGACATAAGGTTACGGCAAGACCAAAAAACCTCCATGAACTACGAAACCTCCTTGGATTGTGCACATATTAGAGACGGTTTGTGCCAGGTTTCACCAACGTTGCCAAAAGCGAGTTAACCAGAAAAGATAAGGCATTTGAATGGAATGAACCTCAGGAACAAGCATTTGTGGAGCTCCGCAGGAGATTATGTACGGCTACAATTCTATCCTATCCTATACCTAATGTGCAGTTTATTTTGGATACTGATGCCAGTAATGAAGGTATAGGAGGAGTCTTGTCGCAGAAAATAGATGGTCAGGAAAAGGTGATAGCTTATTTCTCCAAAATGCTATCCAAGCCGGAGCGGAATTATTGCGTAACTCGAAAGGAGTTATTGGCTATTATGCAATGCATCAAACATTTCCATAAATACTTCTATGGTCAGAAATTTCATCTCAGAACTGATCATGGTGCGTTAAGATGGCTACTCCAGTTCAAAAATCCAGAGGGACAAGTAGCACGTTGGATCGAACGGTTGCAGGCATACGATTTGGACATTGAACATCGAAAGGGTACTGCACATGGGAACGCTGATGCCTTATCGAGACGACCCCGTCATGTTGAATGCAAGCATTGCAGTTGTCAAGAAAATAAGGAGAACTCCATCGATGAACGTTACTACAAGTAATACCTGACGATGAGTGGACTGTTGAAGCCAAAAGAAGAGATCAATTAGAAGATCCGGATCTTGCACCCATCATCGAGTTCAAGGAAAAGGGTTGCAAACCAGTATAGGGAGAAATCGCTGATAAAACTATAATTTTGAAGGCGTACTGGGCCCAATGGGACAGCCTCCATTTACAGAATGGATGTTTAAAGAGAGTATGGGAGTGCTCAGATAACAAGATAAAGCAATCCCTTACTGTGGTACCAAAAGGTAAAATTCCAGCGGTATTGAAAGAGTATAACGAAGGAACGAGTGGAGGTCATCTTGGGATCAATAAAACTCTTGCAAAAATACGACAACGGTTTTACTGGTCAGGAACACGGCAATTAATTGTGGAGTGGTGTCAAAAATGCGACAAATGTGCGGCATTAAAAGGACCCGCACTAAAAAATCGGGGGAAAATGAAGCAATACAATGTAGGTGCTCCATTTGAACGGATCGCAATGGATGTAGCAGGACTATTTCCAACAACTGATAGCCAGAACAAATATGTGCTTGTGATCATGGACTACTTCAGTAAGTGGCCGGAAGTGTGTGCGATACCTCACCAGGAAGCAACCACCATCGCTGAAGCTGTGATAAATAATTGGATTAGCCGCTATGGAGTTCCTATGGAGATCCACACCGATCAAGGACGGAACTTTGAGTCGGCTGTATTCCAGGAAATTTGCCAGATGCTTGGAATTAACAAAATGAGGACGACAGCTTCGCACTCACAATCAGGTGGCATGGTGGAGAGATTCAATGCTACATTGGAGGAATTTCTAGCTAAAGTGGTTAGTAAGAACCAACGTAATTGGGACCAAGATATTCCTTTATTTTTGATGGCATACAGGTCAGCAATTCATGACACCACGACCATGACACCAGCTCAAACTACCTTTGGAAGTGATTTAAGACTACCTGGTGACCTCAAATTTGGAGCAGTACCATCAACATTATTGCCGGCGCAAGGATACGTCAACCAAATCAGGGAGAACCTTGAGGATATTCACAAGCTTGTTAGACAGAAAATACAACTAGCCAGTGATAGAATGAAAGCCCGATATGATATACGATCTAATAATAAAGGTTTTGAAGAAGGACAATTAGTATGGCTACATAATCCACAGCGGAAACGAGAGTTATCACCAAAAATGCAAGCTGCATGGGAAGGACCTTACAACATTATAACCAAGTTGAATGACGTGGTTTATAGAATTAGGAAAGGCCATCGAGACAAGGCAAAGGTTGTACATTTGGAAAGATTGGCTTTATACAAATTACAAAGGAAAGTTAGATACTATTCGGGACGAACAGGCTTAAGTAGAGGGTATTGTTACGATTACAACAAAATCATAACAAAACACAACAACAAATTAATGAAAGGAACAGTGTTGTTGTTGTATTCGTAGAATTAGGGTCAACATAAAATAAATGATTTTATGAATCAAATAAACATAACGTAAAATAATCGAATATTCTAATATTTTCTCAAGGTTTCTAAAGAGTGGCCTCAAATGGTCGAGAATTATGCAGAATTGTTTATCAGGAAATTGCCTCTTGTAGAATAGATAGTTTTATTTTAAACCTGCGACCGTAAAGTTAAAATAATAAAAGTGATTTTTAAATTAGTTTTTGTGAATAAAGTTTTAAGTGTTATTGAGAAGAAATATTTTGCGTATTATTTTGAACGTTGTATTACTGGAAATTTCTACAATAAACCGTTGGAGTTTCGGAGCTGTTGAAAGAATATTTTAGTTAGGAATATTGTTTGCTGTATTGTTTCCTGTTGTTGTGAAACAATTAAAGAGTTGAATACCTAATAAAACCTTGTGTGTTTGCTTACTAATCAGTGATCGAACACAGAAGAGATTGGGAATTGCGTTTATCGAATTGAGAGTGAGGCTAATTCGAAGTAAGGTTTGAAAAACGTAACAATATCATCTCATTTCATGGTGTTTTTGTTGGTGAAAAGTGGTTACAATTGGAAACCGAAAAAGTACGTTAGGATCATTCCGAGTTAGTTTTATTTAAAATTAAATATTAATAATATAACGATAAATAAAACAAATTGGAAAATTGGTTTGGTTAAAAAAAGACTACATAAAATTTTGAAATAAATTTTTCACTTACTTGTAACTAAACTGAATATAATACCGATTTCTGTTTTTATAATTTCAGGAAACGTTTTATCCAAATCATGAGGAGTATAAAATATTTTTGAATTTGGTTCAATAATTTGATACCAATCAAAGTTTTCATCTATACATTCTTTGATTGCAATCGCCGTCCGATTTAATAACAACGTATTCGATTGAGCAACAAATAGTCTTAAGCTTGTACGATTTATAATTTCCATAAATGGATCTTCATCTTTATAAATTGACAGGAATAGCTGATCATTATGACTAATTAAGGATAATGTTAACGGAATCTGAAAGAGAAACAATTTTTTTTTACTATGGAAAAAGTCTAAAATGTTTTCTTACATTATCACTTTCTGATACAACACAAATCGATTTTCTATCAAATGGTTTGTTTAAGCTTATTGGACACGAATGTTCATTATTTCCTTCAGCAGCTATAGCTGCAAAATAGTTATAATTGTTAGAATTCTGTTTTTGATATGATAAATTACAGAAATTATCAATAGGGTTTCCTTGTGAACTGAAATAAATTAATATAAATAATTTTATAAACTACGTATCTCTAAAAATTTCAATTAATATACTAACTTTTCACTTAATTTACTATTTTTAAACAACGAATAAACACCGGTTGATGATTCAGTTGGTAAAACGATTGATTGCTTTTCCTTCGCCGTGATCGAGTACATATACGCTGTTAAATTATATTCTGTAAAATTGCAAACAACATAAGTTGTTGAAAGATGCATTACACGATAACCATTTTCGTTTGTCGACGATAGCACTAATTTTGAAACAGAATCATCATTGCAAACTTTGATCTCAATATTTCCTTCATCGGCTAAAACATAAAACTCTTCATTAGAGTTTTTATGAAACCTTGATTCATTTAAATGTATAATTGATGATGATTTCCATCCGCTTTTGAAATCATTAATCCAAATATAAAAAGATTTCTAGAATAATAAAAAAAACTAAATAACTTTTTTATTGATGAAATTTAAGAGTAAAAACTAACCGATATCACAAACGGCATAGCAATAAGATTGGCACCGATTTCGGTTGAATTATTAGTATCTGCATTTATTATTTTAATTGATGAGCTTGTAGAATTGATAAACAAACACCATGCTGTTATTGTTAACATAAGTGAACACGACATTTCCCGACTAAGTGAACAATTAAAAACTGGCGTAGTTATGTCTTCTATAGAAACTTGTCGATTCCATCGAAGTTCTTCTTCTCTGGAACACGGCCAGTTATTCTCCAAAGGTTTTTGTAATTCCTCTAAAATTTGTTCGATTGTTACAAACTTTTTAGGAACATTAAAAAATGTGTTTTTATCTATTAATTTGTATGACAGAAGAGCACCACGTTTTTCTTCTCCTTGCAAAGAGCTGATTTAAAAATAAAACAAAAAAACCTAAATATGTTACTTATTTTAAAGCATAAAACTAACTTCATTTTAAATAAAAGTTCATGATCGTCTTCATGAGTTCCCGATAACGACAGTTCTTGTACTTCTCCTTTTCCAGATATTGAAAATTCATCCTTTCCTTTTTCAGAAGCCTAAGAAATACAAATCTTAAAAATAAATTTTTTACAAACTTTAAAGAATCGTTACCAATGTGTTTACGGTTAACATAGATTTAACCATAAATAATGGCCAAATAGTAACCAAAACTCTTTGCGGTAGTGGTCCAGATGAAAATGAATTTTGTTTGGGTAAATCTTCTCTAACTACACGAACCCAAAAACTAAGAAACATATTATGATGGGCTGATGGCCGAACTTTAAAAAAAATGCAGTTTTTAAAAACATATTATCTAATGATGTTTTTCTTACTTTTAACAAGCCAAGGTCTGTTATTATTGCCAAATTTTGATAAAGGAATTTCTCCAGACCATCCTTTTGTGCTTGGGCTACCAATTTTCATCCTAAAAATAATCAAAAAATTGTTACGAATTAGCCTTATACTTTTACTCTGAGAATGTCATTCATTCGATCCAACCCATTTCTTTTCATGCATTGATTTTTCTTTTCTATATAGATCCTGTTGTCTTTGACATTCATTTTCATCATCAAATAATCACAATCAAATTCTCTTTACTGACATTCCAAAGGACTGAGTACCAACTCAATCGACACAAATGAGATATCGATAACACTGGCCATTCCACCCGCTACCGTTGATCTAGTTGATCTCCCATCATTCAACTTAGAACTGAAAAACCCTATCGTTTTTGCATGAGACAAATAAAGTAATTTGGGTCAAGATTGTGTTTAGCTAAAACAAAGATTGTTTGTTTGTTCCTACATTCGCTCAACATTCTACTGCCTACTGGATCATATCTGGTGTTTGCCACACCCACAGTACCTCCTCGTTGGTGACTTCCGGTAATTGAAATAATTTCAGATTAAGTATTGAGGTTTCAGGTACTGCCTTGCCTATTCCATCACTCAGACATGGAAACATGAGTCATAGACCTTCAACCTAATTAAGGGAACTTTTTATAATTTAATCTTGGTAATATAGACTAACCGTCTAACCATTAAATAAAAAACAAAAAAAAAAAAGTATTGAGGGCGAAATACTGAATGAGTTGGACTTGGGGTTAACTCCTTATTTACTCCGGAAAAAAAGGAACCGTCATGTATAATAATCAGAAAAAGAATAACAGAACCGGAAAACAAAATAGAATTTGACCTAGCCGTGAAAAAAGATCAGACTGCAGAACGTGGAACGTGCGCAGCCTGAGCGCCCCTGATACTAAAAGTCTAGAACCGAACGTGGAGAGTAAGGTGGTGAAAATTATTTTCATTAACTTTAAAATTTTCAAAAAATAAATTAAATTTGAATAGGCTATCAAACCCCGATTATTCTGGTCAGCGTCCATGGATAACCATTTATCACCCTCAATCAGCGACGAGATAAGGTCTAAGACAGCGATATCCGTCCCAGAAACAAAGTTCTTTATTTTTCGAAATTAGAGGGTGAATTCCGTCAATACAGTAAACGGATTTGGAGAAAAAAAAATTCTACAATTCTTCTCCATCGACTTCAAATAATGTAATAAATATAATATGTATTACTTACTTGACAACTTCTTCTGCTTTTTCATTTGAAGCTCCAAAAATAGTTAAATTTGATTTTTCTTTAATTTCAAACTCAGAATTTCCGTCTTTTGATTTATACGCAATTACAAAATGATACATTGTCATATTTAAAAACTCAATCTGTCCCTTGATCATAACCTTCATTTGACTTGGTGAGAGTTTTTCTGTTTTTATCACAAACAATTGATTACAGTTCGGAAAGTTAACATATTGCAAACCATATTCTTTAATTGCCACCGGTGACGATGGTATCCATGAATTATCCTCAACCATGAATGATAAACTTTGAACTTTATTTTCGGAGCGAAATGAATACAAACAACATTCTTTTGATTTTAAAATAATTTCTTCATCGGTATCAGCTTGTCCGAAACGGATTAAGTTCGTTGTTTCGTTACATATTACAAAACGTGTTAATATCAATTGTTTATTCCAACTATTTGATAAAACTTGTGTCCATATTTGTTCTGAAACAGCTAGTGCATGTCCAATCGAAGGTCCATATCTTATTTGTATTTCAGACATAATTAAATTTAAATTTATCTCATCGCCAATTTCAACAAATGATTTAAACGTGAAATTCTCTGTAAATGGTTGCATTGATAAATATGAATAGTCTAGAATTTCTGAAGATATATTAAATTCGGTATGTATCGATGCATGCATATCACCAAACATATGAGCATGAAATTTAAAATTGTTTATATAAATTGTAAAAAATGTTTGCCATAATGCAACATCATTGATCCGAGTATATTGTTTTAATAGTTTCAAACCATTATTTTCAGGTTTTAAATTATTGATGAAGTTAAATCGGATTTGTGATATATTGATCACACCTTGTAAATTTGGTACAAGAGCTGGACTGAAAAATGAATCAACTTGCATACAGGCAACTAAAGCTTTCGGGTTTAAATGAAAAATTGATTCTTTTATTTCGTCTTCGATATAATCTTCATGAGAATGAGGTGAGTTTTTTCGGAGAATATCGTCAATCGTTTTCATTGATGTATTCTGAAAATAATTATTAACAATAATAATTTACATAAAATTACTAATTTTATTTGTTTTTGTATAAAGTCAGAGTTGATGAGTTTTCTTGAGTTATACGATTAGATTACGGTTAAAAGTTTTCCTCGAAGGTGAACTAATTGGTTAGCTAGTTCGAGTAGCACTGCGACCTAGAGATCTATTGTAGTTAACTCTGATGTTGTTATACTGCAGATGACGTCTATGTCACCGCAGAATGTGCAGTGTGGCCGAATCGGAGCCCCTTAACATAGTTAATTAACTGGATTGGACTAATGTTTTGTGATAGAGAAAGTGCTAGTATTCCTTACCGAGCTTAATGTATCTGCGCCATGCAAGTTCAGAGTAGTTGCAGATAATGTGTTCTATGGTTTCGGCCGCCGAGTTGCAGAATCTGCATCTGTCGAAGGCAACACGGCCTAATTTGTTAAGATGGTGACTTATAGGATCGTGTCCTGTCACCCACCATATTAAGATCTATTGAGACTTTCTCAAGATCGATTGTTTAAAGAGGGGAGACGGGGAAGTTGCCTAGAAACTTTTTTGAATGCAGTAGACATACCCGCATACACCATAAGTTTTGTTTTGTGGCTGTCTGCAGCTTTGGACAACGCATTTGAGCGAACTCTTGGTTAATCCAAAACAAAGTTTTGGACCAATGAACTTTGTAGTTGCGCCCTTCTTGGCTAGCATGTCTGCTACTACATTGCCGTGTAATCCTGTGTGACCAGGTACCCACACAAGTGTAAAGAGGGTAAGTTTTTGTAATTTTTTGTAGATTTTGGGACCATTCCCATAAAAGCTTTAAATTGAAGCGCGTCTACTTCAGCGCCAATAGCATCGCCTGAATATCAGAAATAATGCATATATCTGTGTTGCTGTATTTCTTTTCGGCACACAGTATTCGTAGGCCGTACTTGATGGCAAAGGTTTCGGCTTGGAGTACTGTTGCAGAGATACCCAGTGGTAACGCTTGTTTAGCCCTGGGGCCAAACATCCGTGCACCAGTGCCTTTATTGGTTCGGGATCCATCTGTATACCGGATGCTGGCATTGGATGGTAGCACTTGTAAGTAGCTTTCGATCCCTTCCCTGGCCCTTAGTTTGACAACAAACCGTTTATATAGATCAGTGATATTTGGAATACAGTCCGAAATGTGGTAGGTTTCCCACTTCGTTCTGCAGTTCCGAGAGGATCGTTAGATGACCGGTTAGGTTACCAAGTTTGATTGTTTCGACTAGCTGCAGTCTGTGGACAATAGATGCTGCTGCAGATCTGATGTATAAATGCAATGGAGGAAGTAGGAGAAGTATCTCCATTGCAGATGTTGGTGTGGTCCTAAAAGCACCTGTGGCATACAAGTCTCTGTATTTTGTTGAGCACTGTCTGATATTCGGTTATTAGACATTTCGTTTGTTTTGGCCACCATAACAAAGGTGCGTATGACAGTATGAGTTTTATTATACTTTGATATAACCAAGGTATCATTTTGGTGCTTAATCCCCAGGTTTTTACAAACAAGTTTCTGCACACCAAGAAACCCTTGTTTGCTTTGTCCGAGATATGTTTTAGGTCTCAGTTCCAAGTGAGCTTGCTATCGAGGATCACACCCAAACACGTTAACTACCAGCATCCGTTCGCCGTTAAGTTCGTGTCAGGAGGGTTGAAATTAACCTCCTTCTGGTAGTAACGACTACGGAACTAGTTTTTTGCGTATTAACAGACAGCTCCACTTCGTTGCACCAATTCATTTCGAGGTCTAGGGCTACATGGGTTCGTTCACCGACAGTAGATTTATGTTTACCTCTGTTATGTTTACCATGACTGCTATATCATCGGCGTATCCAGTGGTGAAGGCAGAATTTTTCAGCCTATATAGAAGATCATCAGCGACTATCAGCCAGAGAGAGTACCTCTGCCTGGGGACATCCTCTAGAAGGACTTACAGTTATCAATGTATTTCCTAGTGTAACTGTTATTTGCCGACTCTGTAGCATGTTATAATCCACGCCAAAATGTGCGTGTTCAGATTTTTCTTAGTGATAATTTCAGCATCTCTTTCACGACTTTATGCAATGCCGTTTCCGTATATTTTCCGGTTTGGTATGCATGTTGGCATGAGTTGAAAGGGTTTTGCTTAAGGCATACATGCCGAATGTAGTAATTCAGCACCTTTTCCATCGTTTTCAGAAGAAAAGATGGCTTATTGGCTTGTATGATTTGGCTTCGTTCGATTTCTTTCCTGTAGCCCTATTCCGGTACATTGTGAAATAGGAATTGAGAAATAAATTATAGCACTTTTTTCATAACTAGTATTCCGTTCCACGGGATATAGCAAATTTGTATTAGAAAATATTTCTTTATTTCATTTATTGCAGTTTTTTCTCAATTCCCAATTCACAGGGAAATGCCTGAACAGGCGTACTGGTGTAGGTATGAATACTATCTAGCTCTGGAATATGAATAAACAAACTTCTAAAAGGAAAAACTCTAAGCAGAAATAACAAAGGTGTATATGAATTACAGAGCAACGGAGAAATCGTTGGTGTTTTTAATCGTTCGTTAAATTTTATATAACCACAACCTAGGACTCTATGATTTGGCCAAGTTGTCATTTGGAGCAAATCATAGGTTTATTGTCATATCGTTAAAATAAAGTGATTGTAATTATAAGAAAAAGCAAATTTATTTTTCCTTCACACATTTTTTATAGGGTTTCCAGATAAGTTTACTAATGTAGATAAGTTTACATTCATACCAATTTGAAAACCCATGTTGGCACATCTTTGGTATATAAGGTATAGGGTACTTTGGGTATATAGAAACGTATTAAAGTTTTTATAATATAATATAATTTTACTCACCCTTGATTGATCAGTAAGGCTCGTATCATCTTCAATAAAAAATGCTTGATTTACTAAAACCATTGATTGGATCATCACAACTCGCCAAATTGAGGACGTTGTCCTACGTTTGGGTAAGTTCAAAATTTTTGTTTCGTTTTCAGACAAATCAAAAGAACAGTATGTAAGAAATGTTGAATGCGGTTCGGAATAGTATTGCAATTTACATTTTATGTTAATATCCGCCGTCGTCTGAAACCAAAAAATAAAAATTAAAATTTTTATTTAATTTAATTAACGAATGAAAAACTTACATGAAACGGAACCGGATAAACTTTTATATTATTCAAGCATCGTGGTTGTGGATATCTCCAACAAATCACTTTCTGTGCATTATTGATTAAAATTTGATATGGTAATGGCATATCAGTTTCCAGTTGTGATTCAATAAACTGAAATGCACCCGCACGTAAATCATCTTGATAATATTCTTCATTACTATTACATGATTTGTTTGTCAATTTCGGTGTCGGAATTTGTGTTTTATTTTCAAAAATCGGGATTTGATGGCATACATCTGTTTTTGTTTCAACTTTTACTGTCGCAATATTAAACATATTATACGAATTAATAAACGAGTTTTGAATTTTTCTAATAATAACAATATTTTCTGGACCAATATCGATTTGTATAAAATTTGATTTTAACGTAAAAAATATCGATGGAAACTTATTCCAATTTTCTTGTATTAAATTTCCAAATATATCAAAAATTAATGGATGTAAAATTATTAACTTATTCGTATTTATCATCAATGATTTTAATAAAATATTAAAATTAATTTTTTCTGGAATATCTAAAATTTCTAAACGAACTTGTAACTTATCAAATGCAACTTTTAAATTATATTCAACGGAATGTGATAGTTCTAAAGAAATTTGTGTTGTAAGTAAATTGATTCGTTTCAAACCAAATAAATTTGACTTTAACGTTTTCATTTTATAATTATTTTCAATAGCTTTTAAATGTTGATTATTTTGATCATCGATTGTTGTTTTATCATTCAACAATTCATTTAAAATCATTTGTATCGAATAGATCTTCTCAATTGTTTTATGAGAGAAAGTTAATTTAATTGGACGTTTTAATTCAATTTCAATATCACTGTCCTGTAGAATATTTTTTCGACATTTTATTTTTAATATTGATTGTGGAATACCATGACTGTCTAAATCACCTTGTTTTGTTTTAAATATAATATCATTGAATTTGGTTTTATTTGTTGTTACTTTTTCTATGTGTGAACCAAAACCAACAGTTACATCAAATATAGACATTTGGGTTACTTTTTCATATATCGTTTGAGAAATCATTAAATTTGGTTGATAAACGGAAATATGTAGTAATGGAATGTATCCTATGTTTTCTTTATCGTTTACATTTTCAGTAGCATTAGGAAGTTTGGTTGTGTGATAGCATTTAATTGTGAAAATACCGCCTATAAACCACACTTCAAAAGGAACTACTAGCGACTTTTTATTCCGAGAATTAGAACCTTTTGTGTTGATTGATAAACTCGATTTTTTACCACCTTTTTGTGAACCGAAGCCAGAATCGGTTAATATATTTTCAACTGATAAAATTGAATCATTACAGTGTGTGGATCTGGTTAGTGGACGAGTCTGATTGAACGATTTATTATTAAATAAAGATTGCTTTGGTGATTTCTGTATCATTTTTGTTGTTTCAATATTCTTTTTTGGCTTATGTGAGTTATTCGATTCGTTTTCATTTTGAGTTGGCTGATATTGAAAGCAATCAAGTTTTTTCAACATGAGTTGTCCAAAACTTAATTGAGTTGTATTCAAATCTATAACTAAATCGGTTAAACAATTTAATTCTAAGCCAGGACCACAGACAAGTACGTTTTTAAAAATAATACAAGGAGCGAATACTAATGAAAAATTGAAATCTTTAAATACTGTTGTGATTTCCACAGCATTTCTAGTATCCGGTTTGTTGTTCCATTCAAACGCAGGATTTTCATGTAAAACTGTTGGAACTGTGTGTGTTTCCATATAAGTTGAAATTTCAAACCAATTGCCAGTTGCAATACTTATGCCTTTTAATAAAAGTTCGTATTGACGATCTTCAATTTTTGATCCTCTTGCATTTATAATTCTTAATTGTGCAGCTTTTGTGTAAATATCAGGACGAACGGCAACTCTAGTTAATGGATTTTGGACGTTTGGTGTTATGACTATGTTATTTATCTGGAATAGAATCAATAATTTAATTAATTGCTGGTTGTAAAAGAAAGATATCCGACAAATCAGCTTGAATGTCTCAAACGCAGTCAGAAAGACTGATGAAAAGTCAAAATCCAACGTTCACTAACCTTAATAATACAAACATCACAATTTTTGTTCCCATCGTTCCCAGCTGATACAAATATCCGTAATCCTTTACACTCGAAATAAATAAGCGGTAGATCGGCCACACATAACAATTTTTGGTCATTGTCTTCCTCTACCATTTCAACTTCATTAATATTAGTAAAATTTAAAATAGGTGAAAATATAGCCAGTAAATCTAAATCAATACGGAACTCAATTTGTTGCATATTTATCATTATTTCTGTTAAGTAATCATTTAAACTCTTATCCTTCTTATTCGTACCCCATTTTGAATGAACATTTCCAGTTTCCGCTTTTGTTATCGTTACATCAAGAAATGTATCATCAATTGATTTTGAACTTAAATTACTATCTGTTCTCATAAAAAATCCAAGACTTTTATTCACGTGCCATAGTTCAGAATTTGATTTTTGTTCGTACAATTCGCCAGATAATGAACCAATTTTCATTTTTAATTTTGAATAAATAAGTTGACGATCAACACTTGTTATTATATCTTCAAAATCTATTGTTAACTTACAATTATCGTTGTTATGTTTTCCATACATATTTATAGAGAATTTTGTAAATGTCCATTGTAATAGGATTGGAATTTTAAAAGGACAAATTATTTCCTCATCGACTTTTTGTGTTTCGACTATAGTCAAGGAGTCTTTTACGGAATCTGGAGTGTTTGATATACCCAGAAATTCTTTTAAATCAACATTTGAATCTGGACTTACGGGACGTTGTGCTATCTCGATATTAAAACCCTTGTTGTTTTCGGTTGATGAGGATAGAAGAACTGATGGTATGGATGAAAGAGAATTTATAATTCCATATACAAATGACAACTGTAAATATAAAACAAAATAATTAATTAATTCTCAGAATTCAAAAAAGCGGCTCAGTCACATTGAAGATCTACAAGAAGGACGAGACAGCTAAATTAGGGACACCACACTCAGTTGAAGACAGCTCAGCTATGCAAATTACCTCGACTGAGGTGGAACGCTCAATAAATTCGGGCGCGGTGCGATTTATATAAATGGGATCTTTCTGCGAGATTTCTGATAACTCGAACTCTGTTATGGAGTTAAATGTTACTGTGGTTGAGATAGGACCTAAGTATGCTAATTCTTTAATTTCTGAAAGTCGACCTCTACTACTAAACGCCAACAGCTACTGCTTTTTGACACAAAACTCATAAACTATTAAATTGGAAAGTGTTGGCAGAGCCTTGTTTTTCTGATAATCAAGCTAAAGAAACAGAAACAATACAAAAGTAGGTTCAAATCGTAAAATTGAGACTCTCGTATCTTACCTGATCTTCATAAAAATTTAAAATCGCTGGTGCAGTATCGATATGAAAAAATATCGAAAAAGGCATTTCTTCTTCAGTTTTTATATTTGAATCCAAATTGTTTTCCTTTAAAGTAAGTGCAAGGGTTACGTTTGTTTTAACCGGTTCCAATAATGGATACTGATATCCATTTTGTATTGTATACAAAGAAAATCCCCATAACGACATACTCCAGGGAAAACCATCTCGATCTTTATTATAGGTAGATGAACATAATGTTATTGGAATATCTTGTGCCAAAAACGAAAAATTTGGTTTGAATTGTGATGATAGAATTGTAACAAATGGTAATCTGGAATAAGGAGCAAAAATAAAAATAATATAAGAAAATATCTATTTAAAATTAAATTTACTTTACAACCGCAATGTCAATATTAGGATGATTTTCTATTAAACTTAGTATCCCAATTTCTGGCTCACTCGATTTTAAATTACTATCAGAAATAAAAAACGTTGTCTGTTTTATTTCTACATTAATCAGAAAACTGTTATAGAAATTAAAATATTCTTTTAATTTATGTCTATAATTTTCATCTGAAGGTTTTTGTTTAGCTTTTGTAGTCACAATTGTTGTTGTATCTTTTTCCGAACTAGAATGTACTGATTCCAAATTTTTTTGATGTTTTTTTACGATTTTTTCAGAAAGTAATTTTTTGGGCGTTTCCGAAATTTCTGAATGTATATCATTTTCAGGAATATTTTGTAACGAATTTTCTTCAAATTTCGATAAATCATAATTTAAGAATTGTATTAATATTGGACTTATGTTTATATAAATTTCGGATAATCTCAATAATACAATTGATGATATCAGATGTGTATCTGATGCAACCGGATATTGTAATATAAATGATAAAAGGTTATCGTTTAAATTAATCGGAACTAAATTTTCCAGACTAGATATAACAATAAATTTTTCTAATTCTTTTCGATTAACGTTGAATTGTATGCTATTTGGAATATAAAGGTATCCCATAATTTTATGTATATCAAAACTAATTGAATATAAAATTTTATTTTTAACTAATTTTAATGTAATATTTTCTAACTGGATTTCAAGAATAGGAGACGTTGTATCATTTAAATTTGATATCAAAATTGATTGGGATTGAGTTGGTTTTATTTTCGAATCTTCATTTAAAATTAGATTCATAATTAAATTAAAAACATAGAATTGTGGGCGATTAAAACTTATATCTAAGCTTTTGATTAATAAATTGCCGATATGAGTTTGAATATCAGTTTTTAATGTAACATCTCGATTGATAACAATATTAATCATTGAACTATTCCATAACTCCGGTCGGATTAAAATTTTCAATTCTGCATCAATAGTTGGAATATGAACTAAATTTGATTTATTTTGATTGCTAAGAATTTTGAGTGTTGTGTTTTGTACACTTAAACTTATTTTGTTATGACAATTGTTGAATAATATTGCAGGTGGTTCAGGCAGTTGACATGTTGTGTAAACTAAACGATTTGGATATATTGGTAGTACAATTTGTGCTGATATTCGATCTATTTCTATTGATAACGAAACAGACGATGCTTTACTTATATATAACAGTTGTTGGTATGTAATTTTTTGTACGTTTGAAATTTTCTTTTGGGGTTTTTGATGTAAACTCATTCCGATGTTGATTATTGGTTTTACAATTGTTATTTCATAAATGACTTTTGGGATTTCTGACATCAATGCTTCATAATCATCAGTCGATGGAGGTGATAGTTGAGATAATGTTAACAAAGGAGCATCTTCAACATAAGGCGCATAATCATATAAATTAATATAATCTTTTATTGTATTCATGATATGATTAAAAGTAGCACCATAATTAAAATAAAATGATCCAAAAAATACACGATATAGCACTTTTTCTGATAGGTTACTATATTCCAAATCACTGCTTAGTTCAGATATTGATCGTCCACTGTCATCGTTATTTTCTACTTGATGTAACATATCAAACGCAAATGCTGGGGTTTTATCTAATAACATTCTTTCATTAACTTTCAACAAATGAACATCCCAATTGAATAAATAATTTCGACTTCGTCCCAAATTTTCAATACTGTCCGGATCCATTAGTGAATTTTTATAGTGCGCGTGCGTATTATCTTTAATATTAACGGTATGGAAAATAGGAAATAAACCTTGTTTCGAACCACACGGACAATCCCCAACCGGAGATACAATAATGTTTGACACACCACCCGCCATATTAAACCATCTCATCCCTAAACTAATACTTTCAAAATATATCCCGTTCAACATTATTTCAAGAAAAGGAACATATTTGATTTTTTTACTTGAATAAACAATAGGTTCACCAAATACTTCTTGTGAATTGAAAACAATTTTCACCACATCAACAAACATTCCTAAATGCACAATATGTCCTTTAATCTCTTCCTCCTCATCATCATCTTCGTCATCTGGAAAAATTGTTGGTAATAAATTCCACATCCATGTAAAATATGATTGTACATCCGCATCGTTAACCTCCGCATCACTACTATTATGATCGTTGGTGCTATTCATTTCGGTTTGGGATTTAATTTTTCCTTGTTTTAAATTTTGAAGTAAAAACAATAATCTCATTGCCATTGGAAATTGTTGTGAGGATATATTTAAATTTAATGCTGTTGTGTGAATATCAATTCGTGTAACAGATGACTGATTTGCTGTAGATGTATTATATTTTCTTATTAATCTAAGTATGAATGTACTACGGTATAAAATTGGCTCTTGACACACTTCAATTTTTCCGGAAGCATTTCGTTTATCTAAACAAATAGTAAAATCCTTTACATTGATAACTTTTCGCATTAAAACTTTTAATGGGGATATATCGAAGAAAGCTGGTTTCCAATTCGCATCAGCTGAATCGAATGTTAATCTTTGAATGTTCATCGAAACAACAATATCTTCTTCAATATATTTGAATATTATATTGTTACATTTAATTGATATATTATTGGCAATTTTGTTTACTAAGTTTGCCATATAACCCGGAGGAGCTTGAACTTCATTAAGTTTCGATATTTTCTTTTTCGGTTCTTTTTTTCTTGGAACTATTTCATTGCCGGTTTTAAGTTTTAAAACCAGTTCTGGAAAAAACAAAAGATTATATTTTTATCTTTGAACTTTTAGCCAACATACCGATTGTATTTATTGTAATGGAGATCGGTTCCGATGCTATTTTAGTCCATGGCACATAAATAATCAACTCATGTACATGTCCAGATAATAAATTAAAAGGTAACTGTAATTCTTCCTCTAAAACATCTAGACATAAGTCTAGATTCTGAAACGCAACCTCACCACCCCAAAGTGAAACCTAAAATAACCGATAATATATAATATAATTCCTAATCTCTAAAATCAGTACCTGTGAATCTTGTGGCCGTATATTTTTAACATATTTTTCAACATAACTTAAAATAATTGGTGTTATATAGGATTCTAATTTGAACATGTTATTCTAACCGATTTTCAATACTTGAATAATTCTTTTAAATATCATTACTTTAGCAGTTTTCTTATTTTTATTATTAAATTTTGTTAGGCTTATTAATTCTTTATTTTTTTATTACATACATTAGTTTACTTTTCGAGATATATTAGTAATAATTTAGAATATAAAACTGTCGAAACAAATATAAACGTCAAATATTTATATGAAAACAATGGCTACGTAATTTTTATATTTGACAAATGGCACAAATTTGATTACAATGAAGTTAGTTAAAGTTGTTATCCATTTAAAAGTTTCGAAAATATTATCGGTTTGTAGAACGACTGTAGATTGAAAAGAAGAGTTGTTTTTGTAACCGACATCGGTATAAAGTGATTCGCAAGCGGTGAATTATATTTATTATTATTTTTAAATATTAGCTTAAAACTAAATCTTTCTACAATGCTTAATTAATTAATAGATAAGCAATTCTTACGTACATCTAATAGTTTCAATTAAAATCTGTTTTTTCAACATTTGCTCATCGCTGCTTTAAGGTGAGACAAACAAAATGGAGAGCTTTCTCTCGAATTATCGCAGTACTGTTTCTTTTGTTTTGTATGTTCTGCTTATAGCCATTTACAGTTATTGAATAATTTTTTAAGTTTTATTACATGATTCGGTTCTATACAGCAGCAATTTGAAATGGTAGGGTTACTGAACAAATTAGTACGTTTGTTTACCAATAATTATTTCAGTGTGATTAACGGCACGGTAAACGTTTAAATTTTCAAAAACTTATGTTTGACTAACTAAACTAACGAGTTATATTTAGTTAAGTAAATGTCTTTTGGTCCCATCTTATAAATAGTGTACGTTTATCTATGATACTGTTGTTAATTGTATTCCTATAGCTTTATTAAGCAAACGTTACCTTCCCAACTTAAGGTGGAACAGTATCCGTTCTTGGTAAAAACGTTTCCTCAGAGTTCATTGATGGTGAAACTAGACAAGTGCCGTATACTTGACCACGACGAGGTGAATGTCTCGTAGTGCTGATCTTTGTATTAATTCCCCGCTAGAATAAGTATTGCAGTTCATTTGTGCGAGTCGGGAGCATGGTGCAAATCGGTTTCGCGTAGGTAGACGTAAAAATATTTAATATAACAAGTAGTCACTGGGCCTTCACCTACATAATTTTGTGATTACTACATATTTTATACTTCGTGATGCGCCTGTCCTTGACAAGCCTGAAAACATTTGTTCTATGATTTTCCTTAAATCGGCCGCTTTTGCGTTCGGCAAGCTCCGAAAAATGCCGATTGCCCGCGATCTTGTAAATTTGCTACCACATTTATTTTTTTTGACTGTGGGGGTTGGAAATTTGTTTTAGAATACGAGGGTAAGCTTGTCCGACCAAAATGTGTTTGTTATTGTCGAGTCCGACAACTGACATTTTGGATGTTTGGGTTGTCGGACTAGACAATAGCAGACAAATTTTTGTCAAAAAAAACAAAAATTTACAAGATCCCGGGCAATCGGCAAGGACAGGCGCATCACGAAGTATAAAATATGTGGTAATCACAAAATTATGTAGGTGACGTCCCAGGGACTAAAGGAGATTATTATTACTGTACCCAGTGGACGAAGCAAACTTGTTATATTTGAATGTTGTGTTTTACCATTGTGTGACTATTACAATTGACCTCTAATATCTGGAATGGTTCTAAGTTATTGTTGCATAATATGCTAGATTTGAAAGCTATGCATTGCCTTTAGTGATACAAAATCAAAACAAATTTAAATTTATATTTCTGTATAATTTATATAAAATAAAATATAAACGAAGGTTAATAATCATAGAAATTTATGAGAATATAATAAAAATTATATTGTAAAACACGGTCGCATTTAATACTGAATATAGAAATAATTTTGGTTTTATAAAATATACCCTTAGAAATTTAACACTAAAGAATTGTGTGTATTGCACGAAATTAAAATGGTTACTGATTAGTGATTATATATTAGTAGTTTCGATTTCTCATTCCAACTTCATTGGAGGTGGGTCCTGTATGTAGATAAAAAGAAATTTTCGTTAAATTGTTACATATTTAAAATAATTTTCGGCAACAAATAAATAACTTACTTCTTACATTATTATTAGTTGATGGTCGTTGTACATTAAAATTTGGTATATAAGCTTTACTATTTCGATTAACGTTTGATGAAGATGTTCTTGGTGCATAATCATTACTAGATATACCAGATGGTCGATAATTATAAGAATTCGACGATGTTGATGGTTGCATTTCATCGCTATTAGCATAACTCATTGGCCGTTGGCCAATAACATTCGACGATGTTCTGAATCGTTGAGGTTCTTCTTCTTCAGTTTGATTCCGATTATATTTCCACGTTGAACTCGATTCTGTATAAATATCATGATCCCGTCCACCAGCAGTTGAAAATTCGTGATCAAATAACCATTCTCGTCCCTGTGTCATTTTAGTTATATTTGATAATAAAAATTCTTTATCTTTTCCTTCATAGTATAACATTTCATGTAACAATTTTACCATTGCTATTCTTGCTTTTGATTTAGCTCGAAGATAATAAACCAAAACGCTACAATAATTACAGTCATTAATTTAAAACATAAAAAAGTCAAATACTAATTACTAACCACAAAGCTAACAATATTCCACCAACAACGGCAGGCTTTGCGATAGCCATTATTATTCTCCAGAATAGATGGCCTTCTTTTAGTTCCAGTATTCCGTTGACGAATATTTGATAAATGTATTCATGCGAACGGAATGGACCACAGTTAGGACTAACAGAGACTCTAATTTTTAAAAAAACAAGTTTAGTTATCGAGACAATCACAATCGTAACAATAGTATATACATACTGTGTAATAACATATCCATGAATAACGATAACGCCTAAAATCGATATAAATATCAAAACAAGATATAACGTTTGGGTTTGAGCGGCACGCCATAACTTTGTTGGAGGTCTACAGAAATACATTAAACTCCATTTTTTTATATAAAATGTTAATCCCATTTTGATGACAACAATGGTAGCTAATAAAGGAGAAAAAAGTAATCCAACCCATAATAATGTTTGATTAAATACTAATCCAAGTGTTCCTTTTGATAGATCAAATTCTGGTAGTTCAATCTTTGGCCATTTTCGATATAACAAAACACGAACTCCTTGAAAGATTGATTGACCAATAACTGATATAAAAAAATCAATTATAACCAATCGATAAATTTCTTGGCCGATTGATGTTTCCCAACACTACGATAAAAAAAACACAATTTAATTTATATGGAACGTTTGTCTTCGTTCTAGCTCACTCCTAGACAAAGAGGAAGAGTGTGACTCAAGACAGAGACAGAGATAAACATGTGCATGCTATTGTAACCAAATCAAAATAAGCAAACGATACCCAAAAGAGTTACGTTCAAATTTTAGTCAATGTTTGTATTAGCAATAAATGTTACCAGATTTCAAAATTACAATTTACTAAAAGTAAGAAGCAATTTTTCTCTTTAGAAATTTCCGTAACAATATGGCGCCTAATGTAAATTTTATGTAACCGCGAAACGGAGGTTATTAAAACAGTCTGACTGAGTGTTCCAATATATTCTATGCTTTGTTACCAAGACGGTTAGGTTCTAAGAATTAGGTTTCTTATGTTAACTATCTTCTTATTATAGCTTTTCCAAACGTAAATTTTTGTATTTATTAACTTTTCTTTGGTCCGTACAACATGCATCAACATTCAAAAATAAGCACAAATCTATTAACATGTTCTATCCTGTAGCCCGAGAGATACATCCTTTTAACAATTAGGATTAATTAATATATGATTATTTTGCTAACCTGTTTATAATTTTTTGTCAACCAAAATACTAACAAAACACCTATTATAATAATGCCAAGTAAAAAATTTCGGAATAAATTTATGTGAATCGTTGTTCTTGTTGACTTATAATTTTCCAAACTGAAAATAAAAATTTAAATTTTTTCATCCATTTTATTTGTATACAAATCCTTACTATGCAATCCAGTCAAAAAAAATTTGTAACACCACCATAATTACGTTTATAAATAATGAAACATATAAAGCGGTCCAAGGTTCGATATTGGATGAATCTCCGAATTTCTTTGTGATTATAAAAAATTACATGTAGAATTCAACTATGATTATTTATTAGAATTACCTGTAAGCCAAACCAAATACCACCTCCTATTAAAGCTAATATACCAAATACTGTCACATGAGCGGTTACGTGAGAAAGAAATTCACCCAGTTTATAGAAACGAGTTTCTTTTTTCTCGGTTCGATTAAAATCGCTTAGCATCTCCTATTTAAAAAAAATGTTCGTTTTACATTAAAAATTTAAAAAAGTTATTGTTATACCTTCAATTCATAATAAATCGATTTATGTTTCAAGTAAGCCGCTTTTTCAATTGATATCCCAAAATCCCATGAGCAAAATATTTTATGCGTAAATGAGTTTTGTACTCCGCCATAAGTTTCAATGAAACTTCGACGATACGATCGTGCCATACTGAGAAAGAAAAACAAATGGATGTTAAAAACTTAAGTTTTTGTATTAATTTTTTTCTAATTTACCTTACTGAAACTATCACAAATGTTGTAATGTACAAGCATATCATTGTCATGAAATAAGCGAATGGCAGATTGTAGTTATGTGGCGAGGATAGGGAAAATGTGAGGTTTGTGTATCCTCCATAAAATAAAACGGAGTTAGTAAGGGAACCCTAGAAATGACAAATTAATATGAGCCAATAATGTTAATATGTTATAAAATTTAAATTAATCTGCAATTTACTATGACAAATTTACATACTCTTAAAGAATTTTATTCCACAAAGAAAGCTTGGAATGAAAAAATATATTGGAATTTAAGAAATAATTTGTAATTATAACTTACTTCTGCTGTTAAAATATCCCAACCACTGAAATGAATTCCCAGATCATAACTGTTAGAACTTTACTGGTCGTATCATTTTCATTTGTATTGTTTTCATTAGAAATTTTATCATTTTCATTTGTATTATTTTCAATAATAATTTTTGAATCAATATTATTAAATAAAATTTGTGGTATTGTTATAAAACAAAATGTCATAATTAATAAAAGAAGATTAATTACGAATAGCCAACGAAAAATTTTAAAATATGCAGCAACTCCGCTACCAAAATGTCCTTCGATCGTTTTTAACGAATCATACCATAACTCAATATTGTTTAATGTATTTTTAATTGATAATTTCAACCGATTAAATTTCATTCCGATGTTATATTTCCATTGTGTAAAACGACTTATTGTATGAATTTTTGAATTTTTTATTACGTCACGTTCGAGATTGTTTTTTATTTGTCGTTTTATGGTTAATGAATGTGGCATTGCTTTTATCGTATCCATACGTAGTTGTTCGGCATATGGTGTTGCTTCCATTAAGTGTTCAGTTTGTTTGATTTGCTCTGCAATTTCATCAACTTGAAAATCAGAAATGTTTGATGTCAACATGTGACCGTCAACTGATATTGCTAAAACACAGAATAATGATTTAAAAAATTGTGCAACATACTAATTAATTCGTGTATATCATTTCAACGAATTGGCACTTGTCGCA
>CAVNZG010000456.1:5000-11000 GCA_963693315.1 Diogma glabrata | reverse complement strand
TGTTTCCACCTTTGTGAACGGGAACTACTTCTGTAAGCTTTAGACACGACGGAAATTCTTTATTTTGATACAATTATTTATAAGCCTAGCCAGAGCCTCGGATACAATATTTTTTAAATGCAAACAAAGTTTTACAGAGATCTTATCAAAACCCACAGTCGCTTGTTTGTTCATGTTTTCCATAATAGAAATAATCTCTTCTTTTGTTGTGGGTCTCAATTCGAAGTTTTCATTTAAATTTTGAGGAGCTTGATAGAAACGAGAGTTACCCACAGAAACGGTTGGCGTGTCATGAAAAAGTTTTTCCACACAGGATATATAATATTCATTTAAGATGTTACAAATACGTTCTTTATCCTGAATTATTTCATTATCAATTGACAGTGATATATTATTTTCTGATTTCTTTTTCATAAACACATGACGATTTACTACTTTCCACAGATCAGAATAATTGTTATTACGAAGTTGATTTTCAAAATATCTAATTTTGGCTTGCGTAATTAAAGCTTTCACCTTGTTTCTGGAAACTGAAAATTCAGAATGAAAAATTTTATTACTCGGATATCTTTTCTTAAGTTTGTATAACTTATCCCTATTTTTTATTTCTTGAATAATTTCTTTAGAGATCTAAGGATTGTTTTTAATTTTTTTGAGACATGTTTTAGAAGATATAACTTTGGTATGATCCTTAACAATAGACTGAAGACCATTCACTAATGCTGGAAAATCCTTGCAACTATCAACCATATACTTTATTGCAGACAGGTTTAGTCTCTCATACTCAAAAACTATTTCCAATGGCCGTCTCATTAATGTTAAGCAGTAGCATTCGATGGTCGCTCAAAGGAGTATCATAGTAAGACAATGAGAAAGAATTCCTATCTATGTCAGTTATGATGTGATCGATAATTGTCGCTGAGTTGTTTTTAATTCTAGTCGAGAATGTAGATTCCAAAAAGTTCAGAAACAAACAACCATTCGTTAGAATGACATCTTCATAACGTTGGACCATAGGGTGATATTTGTTGCTTAAGTTAAAATTAAAGTCTCCACAAATTAACAAGTTTTTTTTGTCACGTATTATATCCTCAAATTTATCAATAAATTCAATAGCGTTACTCTTTTGAGATCTATAAACTGCCATGATTTCATAGTCATATTGAGTTAATTTTATATTCAAGATATTGCAGTTATTTTTATTATATTGAAAAATGCAGTCAGACACAATATTATTATTAATATAAACGGCAACTCCCGCACCTCTTACATCGTCCCTGTTTGAAAAATATGCCGTATAATTATCAATACTAAAATACGAATTTTCATCCGTAAATAACCAAGTCTCTGTCAACACAATAACATGTATTACAAACGGGAACGAGGAAACAATATTCATGACGTCATCCATTTTATTCCGTATGCTACAAAACATTTACATTCCTATCATAATTACACGAGGGAACAAGTTTATTTAATTCATAATTTACATTAACACACTCATTTACATTTTCAACTGACTCCATAATTACTAAAAAGGAAGAATAAATTGTTATTTAAGAAAAAATAAAGTATGATGGCAAAAAATTAAATTTATAATTTATAATTTATTAATTTGATGATTTCTACGACTATTTGATTGAGTTTTTGATTGAAATCTTTCTGCAGTTGAATTTTTATGAGCTTGTTTAAGGTTATTCAATTGTAATGGAGCTTCATAAATATCCTTTTCCGATTTAATAATTTGAAATGGTGAGATATTATCAAATCTAGCCATTACCTGATTAGATCCATACCAAACGTATTGGTAATTATTTTGTTGTTTTAGAAATCTTGCCTTTTTTAATAAGTCCAAATTAAATGGTGTTAAGAGTTTGTTTACAAATATTTCTGATGATATTCTTTTCTCACTAGACGGAAGATTACACAAATTTTTGACATATACTGGACCATGAGCACGTTTAGCCTTAATAATACTTTCAAGTACGAATCTGTTCTTAAATTTTATTATTCTTGGGCGAGGAGCCTCCAATTGTTTGTTATTGTTGATTGCACGCAACTTGGGATATTTGGTTATAATGGAGAAATCATTTACTTGAAGTTCCTCAACCTTTAATAAATTTGCCAATTTAACAATCATCTCCTTGCAAACAGTTTCTTCTTCTTCCGGTAAACCCATAATAATGAGGCTATTTTCAATCTTCTCCTGTTTTAAACTATTCACCTCATATTGTAAACTCTCAATCCTAGCATTTAACTTCTCCACGATAGCCTTATAATCCTCAAGCGCGCTCGTTATTAATTTATTATTGGCAATTACTGCATCCAGTTTTTTTGAAATATCTGAGTGATTCAAAGCATCATTTTCCGAGTCACTACTGACTTCGTCGATCATCGATTGACTTGAAATAGTGGAATTTTGACAACGTTTTGAACAGAACCAGATTTTATTACATTGTTGATTGGATTGCGTTCGAGTTAAAGGAATGCATTCAATATTTTTTTTTTTTTTTTTTTTTTAATAAAATGTGTTGTGTAATAGGGTTTAGAATATGTGTCACAACAACACATAAATACCTTTTAAGACCTAGGTCTAGACCTGGGTCCCACAACAACTGGCGTTCTGAGGTGTAGATTAACGCATTTTTTAAACATCTGTGGGTCGAAGCCACCTGAGACTAAGTGTTCCGGCAAACTATTCCATTTGTACGCAGTTCGGACAAAGAAGTCTCTCTGCGATCTGCCAGTATGACAGCGCGGGATCTTTACCGTTTCACTGGTTGCGGCAGCCGATTGCCGAGTGGAACGGGGGTAAGAATAAGTTTGAGGCATGATGCCGCTGATTTCATCTGAGCACTGCTGATGACGATATTTGTAAAAAACAACGAGGTCAGCAACAGTGCGACGATGTTGTAGGGAATCAAGTTGTGATGTCAAAGTTCGATCACCTACAATTCGTATAGCTCGCTTTTGAACAGAGTCCAAGAGGGCCAAGATGGAAACAGAGGCAGCACCCCAAACTTGACAGCAGTACTCCATACAGGGACGAATATAGGACTTATAAACATGGAGCAATTGGTATGGAGTGAAACATTTTTTGCATCTATTTAGGAGGCCGAGTTTTTTAGACGCGCTTTTTGCCATCGCCATTACATGATCGTTCCAGAGTAGGTCATTTGAAACTGTGACACCCAATAAACGAATGTTTTTACATTCACCTATTGGTTCATCACACATACTAAATAAAATATCTTTGGGGAACTCGGTCTTTAATCTGGAAACAATCAACAGCTGTGTTTTGGTGGAGTTGAAATTGACAAGGTTTTGGTCACCCCAGTTGGCGACTTTATTCAGGTCTTTGTTCACGTTTATGGCAGCGTCTCTCCGGGCAGGATTAATTCGTTCGTGCATTTTACCTTTTGAAGGAAGGGGCTCGAACGACTTGTGCAGAGTACTATCATCTGCAAAACTATTTATTGGGTTGCTGGTGATTTTCAACAATTCGTTGATATAAATCAAAAATAGGGTTGGGGACAATACTGAGCCTTGGGGTACACCAGCGTTAATTAGTTTAGACTCAGAAGAATATCCGTCTAAGGAGACCGAAATGTATCGGTCGGATAGAAAATTTTGAATCAGCTTCACAACATACAACCGTACGCAACGAGCTTGTTGATTAAGTTGGCATGCCAGACTCGATCGAATGCCTTGGAGATGTCTAAAGCGATAACGTATGTTTCACCACCTTTATCAAGTATGCTGTTCCAACAATGCGCTACATAGTTTAATAGATCGGTAGTTGATCTTTTGTTTCGAAAACCGTATTGGCTGTCGGATATTAAATGATTTTCTTCCAGAAATTTTGAAATATGTGTATTAATATAATGCTCATAGACTTTGGATAGGACCGATAGTAAAGCTATTGGCCTATAATTTGAGATATCGGATTTTGGTCCCTTTTTGGGGACGGGCTGGATATTTGCCAACTTCCAGCACGAGGTAGGAAGATTCACATGCTGGTAGGAAGATTCACATGCTTTGCATTTCATTCGTTTATCTTTTTTATTGATCAAGACTTTGCATTCAGCGCAAATATTATCATCCACTCCCGCGATAAAACTTGCGATATCCATTTTTTTAATTTGATTTTTGTTAGGACGCCTAGTTGGGGCCATATTTGTATAGAGTGAATTTGCGACTTTGCTTTCTTCACACAGATGTATAGTACAGCTATTTTAAATTGATTTATATAGAACCAGTTGCACAAAGTTTTAAGTCTTGATTTTATTGTTTATTTTTAAACAATACACACCAAAAAAAACCACTGTGCAGAAGATATAAAATGCATGTAAACCAATATGATTTATTTAAAATTATTCAAATTCAACTTCTATTAGAATGAATAAAATTAAAAAAGACGACCTTAAATGTTTGATGACACTTAAAAGTTATATCTTTAAATTAAATAAAAATTTAATTTATTTTAGCAAAATTATCACTTTTTATCAAACACAAGTAAACGAAAAAGACGTCTTGTTCGTCCGATGATCAAACTCAAATTGAAAATATATGAAAATATATTGAAAAAAGTCCAAGCGGCACGTATATCCGCTAGAAATAGGTAGATTTCGAGATCAGACAGTTTTGTGTGCCAGTAGAATCTGATGTATCAGATTAGTTTAAACAAAACAAACTAATTTCAAACAGATATCGAACAAATTTAAAAAGAAAATTAGCTACCTACAAGCAAAATTATATGTATCCAATTTTGCAACAAACAAATATCAAATCTACCACAGAACATGTGTGTGATAATTTATGACACAAACCTACTCTATATCATATGTCGTGCAATTACTGCAAAATATCAAAATAGTTTATTTCTAAGAAAAAAAAATTAATTTCTTCTATTCAAATCTTTTATTTTTTGACTGTTATAGGGTTGACATTGACTGTTATAAGGTTTTTGGAAATTGTAATTGGGGATTGTTGCAAACTTTTTTTTGAAGCCAACAAGTCAAAAACCTCTAACTGCAGAGGTTTATATTTATAAGAAACGGATTAAAATGTTTCCACAGATTCTAAATTTATGAAGATTTTAAAAATATTAGTATCCAAACGGCCGTTATAACGGATTAAAAAAACCACTTTTTTTTCTAGTATAAAGCCTATAGTTCCTTAACCATGTGTCAGATTTTTTTGATTTACGAACTCGTCCAAGATATTATTAAAACACACATTTTAAGGAAAGTTTTTTGATCTGGCTCCACAAATGCAACCGTGAGAGCGCCGGTTGATTCAAACGCATTTTGTGTTTTACAAGCTTTTTTGTTGGAGCCGTTCACTCAGAAACCTCCAACTGCAGAGGTCTTTTTTTGAAAGAAACTGATTAAAAAGGTTTCAAAGATTCTAAATTTATGAAGTTTTAAAAGTATTAGAATCCGAACGGCCGTTATAACGGATCTAAAAAACAGAGTTTTTTTCTAGTATAAAGCCTCTAGTTTCTTAACCATGTGTTGGATTGGGCTGATTTACGAACTTGTCCAACATATTAACAAAACGCACATTTTTAGAAAAGGTTTTTTGATCTGGCCTTATAAATGCGACCGTGAGAGTGCCGGTTGTTTCAAAAAAAAATTTTTTTTGCAAACTTTTTTGTTGGAGCCGCTCATTCAGGAACCTTTAACTGCAGAGGTCTAGATTTAAAACAAATTGATAAAAAAGATTCCAAAGATTCTTAATTTGTTAAATTTTTTGAAATATTGGTATCCAAACGGCCGTTATAACGGTTTTAAAAAATCAATTTTTTTCAGAAAAAAGCCTCTAGTTTCTTAACCACGTGTCGGATTTTGCTGATTCACGAACTGGTCCAAGATATTATTAAAACACACAAGTACAGAAAATTTTTTTGATCTACCTCAACAAATGCGACCGTGAGAGTGCCGGTCGTTTTCGTTATATCTCATATCGTTTATATACATATATATATATATATATATA
>CAVNZG010000456.1:0-2500 GCA_963693315.1 Diogma glabrata | reverse complement strand
TGGCTGAAAAATCGCCCGATTCCGGAAATCGCCCGGATTTTCCCAACATTTGTTTATTGAAAAAAAAATATATATATAATATTAATTCGTTTTATAGTCAAAATTTCAATAATCTGTATCTTTCTTATTCAAATATGTTTCACATGTTAAATCGTGTTATTTTCAATGTTTCATATGAAAATATATAAACAATTGACATCATTTCAACGTTTTATAATTTATATATTGTGCTCTCGTTCGTTCAATCGTTTGCTGCAAATCGTGGAGTTTGGTTTAGTTATCCCAGCGGCGGCCAATACGACATCTGAGCGCGTATTTTCTCACATCAATGACATTTGGACAAAAGAAAAAGGCAAATTGACACTGGAAAACGTTCGGGCACAATTGATGGTAAAATTCAACTGGAAGGAGACATGTCCAGAGTTTTATACAAAAATAAAAGAAGATGCTGGTTTTCTCCAAAAAGTTACTGGAAGTGAAAAATACTAAATGAGAGCTGATAGTTTGTTTGGTACTCAAGAGAGTGGACAGTCATCGACCTCGATGGAGATTGATTGAATACAATGTTGAAAATTTAAGCATAGAACTCTTTCTGTAATAAACAGAATTAAAAATATTATTAACAAAATATATTTCAACATTTCAAAGCAATAAAGAGTTTTCAAAGGTTATTTATGAAAAAACATAGTCTTTTTGTTTTCTTCTTTTCTGTGCGATTTTAAAAATTTTGTATTTCGCCCGGCTTTTCAAATGGAAATTTTGACACTTGCCGCCCGGATTTTGCCCGGATTTATAAAAAAACCGCCCGGATTTTCCGGCCCGGAATGCCTCCAAAAAAAATCTGGCAAGCTTAATATTTATATATATATATATATATATATATATATATATATATATATATATATATATATATATATATATATATATATATATATATATATATATATATATACATATATATATATATATATATATATATATATATATATATATATATATATATATATATATATATATATATATATATATATATATATATATATATAATTATATATATATATATATATATATATTATATATATATATATATATATATATATATATATATATATATATATATATATATATATATATGAGCAATTTCACGAAGATTCAACAACGTTTTGACTTGACCCCTTTTAATTTTGATTATTTTTTGTTTATAGATAGTCTTTGATAAATAAAAAATACAAGTTCTCTTAGAATTTTTTTTTCGACCAGGGGTCTTCACAGGGTGCTCCTCAATTTTTGTTATTTTGTGATGTGAGTGCATTTTGACGAGCGATTGTAGAAAAACTACTGAATCGATTTTCATAAATGATATGTCGTTGAATAGGTATTAGAACAAGTTTTTAAAAATGTACATTGTTAATTTTTTGAAATAATTTTTAACGGTGTAACATAAGAAAAAAATGGTGTAATTGAAAAAAAGATGGCATAGCCTTTTTTTTTTTTTTTAACTAAATTGAAGCTTGTTTTATATCTAACAACTTGTGAAAGTTAAGGGGTAGCGTCATTTTTTGTTTTAGAGATAAAATTCGTTG
The DNA here is from genome assembly GCA_963693315.1 of Diogma glabrata. NCBI lineage: Eukaryota > Metazoa > Arthropoda > Insecta > Diptera > Cylindrotomidae > Diogma > Diogma glabrata. Next base: position 917 of record CAVNZG010000456.1, on the reverse strand, counting down.
TGCATATGACTGTCGGGAATCAGTTTTTTTTGTTCTGAAGGAAAATTATAAAAATGGCGATTTTTAGATTCAGATTTTTTTTTTATGTTAAATATCAAATATTTTATTATTAAATGAACTTTTTAAAAAGCAATTTCAGTCAAGTTCAGCAAAATTTTGCGACATTTTGACTCGACCCTTTTTAATTTGGTTTATTTTGGTCTATATTTAAAAAAATTCTACTTGAAGCCGTATTTTTCATTTATCAAAGGCTATCTATAAACTAAAAATAAACCAAATTAAAAAGCGTCGAGTCAAAATGTCGCAAAATTTTGCTGAACTTGACTGAAATTGCTTTTTAAAAAGTTCATTTAATAATAAAATATTTGATATTTAACATAAAAAAAATCTGAATCTAAAAATCGCCATTTGCATAATTTTCCTTCAGAACAAAAAAAACTGATTCCCGACAGTCATATGCACAACGAATTTTATCTCTAAAACAAAAAATGACGCTAGTCCCAAACTTTCACAAGTTGTTAGATATAAAATAAGCTTCAATTTAGTTAAAAAAAAAAAAAAAAAAAAAAAGGCTATGCCATCTTTTTTTCAATTACACCATTTTTTTCTTATGTTACACCGTTAAAAATTATTTCAAAAAATTAACAGTGTACATTTTTAAAATCTTTGTTCTAATACCTATTCAATGACATATCATTTATGAAAATCGATTCAGTAGTTTTTCTACAATCGCTCGTCAAAATGCACTCACATCACAAAATAACAAAAATTGAGGGGCACCCTGTGAAGACCCCTGGTCGAAAAAAAAAATTCTAAGAGAACATGTATTTTTTATTTATCAAAGACTATCTATAAACAAAAAATAATCAAAATTAAAAGGGGTCAAGTCAAAACGTTGTTGAATCTTCGTGAAATTG
>CAVNZG010000455.1:0-49966 GCA_963693315.1 Diogma glabrata | reverse complement strand
CAATATATCATTTAAAGAATAATATACCTTTTGGATATTTCATCATCATAATGTTTGTATTAAAATATAGATATAAATCTTAAAAATATATTTGGTTTGTGTTATATTAAAACAGTTTTTGTTTTGGTTCGAATAATTATTGTTTGTTACATACTTAATAACGTTATTTTTTCAATTAACGTTGATAAAATCAGTAATGTGAACTTTTTATCGCGACATATTTAACGCATCAAAAATTAAAGTGAATGTATAAGTAATTAAAATAATACGTATATTTGTTGAATTTTGTTTAAATATAAAATTATAATTGATCTACAGATTTTATGTTGAAAATCTTTCAAGATACTGTTACATATATGCGTATTTCTATTTTTTTTAAATATCTCCATTATTACGTTCTACTTAGGGGTTTCAATCGCAAAGTGCACAAACGTTCTTTTTAGGGTTCCATACTTTAAAAAAGTAAAAACGGCACCCTATTGGTGAGACTTCGGTGCCCGTCCGAATTTTTACATAATCGATTTACTCACAAACTATAAGTGCTATCAAGTTTTAATTTTCTACAGTTTTTAAATATGTTTTCCCACGCCTACTGATAACAAAAAAATTCAAATATTTGTTTTGAACTATATTTTATGAACATCGATAAGGATTAAGGAGATATTAAAACAATAGTTTATTTTAAGGAATCGAGTTTGGTTTAAAAAATCGAAAAAGATCAAAGTATTTAAAAAAATCAATGAATTTTCTATTTTTGAGCTATCTTTGAGCTATTTTAAAAAATAGTGTTTTTTTGCTGCTTCCCCGCTCTTTTGCTGCCCATAGGCGAAGCGCGAGTTTTTAAGAATGGAACGCTGTGTTTTAGATAATATTCCACAATAACTACTATTAAAACTCAAAAATAGCCTATTTGAAGCAACATAGTACATTTTGGTACAAGATATGTAAACGCTGTTTTTTCATGAATGATATTTATTGTAAATTATTTAAATTAAATATCGACAACATATTCCATTTAAAATTCATACATATTCTATTTTTCATGGTTACTTTGTCTTAAAAACTATTTGATGAAGATACCATAGCAACTACACTTTGTTATTTAGTGAACATGATTTTACACTAGAGGAAAAAACTATTTTCAAATGGGATTGAATCTGCATGAAAATAGACCTCATTTGCTATTGTAGAAAATCATATTTTTTGTATATTTTTCTATTACTTTTAGCTTAAGATGCGTACCATTGAAGATCAAACTTGCTTCACTTTAATCTACTCGCCCTCGAATAAGTTGTGTTGCTGAAAAGCATTTCATTTTACTATTTTATTAAGATCGGCTACAAACATGTTTGGATGTTAGGTACTGGTCAAGTGTAACACTTTCTATTTTGTACAACAATTATGTATATTTATTTAACTTTAAGCAATAATTACAAAGTCTTAATTAACGGTACACAGTTTAGTTTTTTTCGATTCGACACTGAATAAGTATATAAATTAATTAATTTTTCGATGTATATATATTAATTTTCTTGTATCGATGTTCCAACTTGCAAGCTCATATTATAATAAATTTATTTTTACTTTTTGCCGCCATCCAAAATTACGGAAAAATGTTCCATTGAACCAAATTCGATTTGGAATTGATTAAATAAACTAAATAATTAATTTATCGTATGAGTGGCGTAAATATGATAAAGTTTTAGCAAGGTAGCATATGGTTCATGACATGAGTATAACTGATGGTGTGATCATTTAAGTATGTAGAGATTAATTATTTAGTTTTAAATATATTAACCTCTATACATGTTTTGGTAGTTTTTTATAATAAAATGAACTAGTCAGATCAAAATAATAATGGACTAGTCAGATCAATCATAAGCTCAAAATTAATATATTAAAATAAGAATAAACTTGTGATTTATATTTGAAATATTTTTAAAGCGTTCCATTGGTGATCTTCTCAAAGCTATTTTATTTTGTTCTAAAGGAACAGTTTTTATTTAATATCCGAAGTAGTAGTTTGCAATGAAATTATCAATGCACAAAACGGCAAGGAAAATAAACAAATTTTGTGGTAAAAACTTGATCGTCTGGTTTGAAACACAAAATTCAATCCATTTTTAAAATTGCATCTATTTATGTGTACTAATATTGGGACATGAATATGGTTGTTACAAAGCAGTTCATCTCATCAGATACATGAAAAAATTGCTTTGCTTAATATATCAAAGTTTGTTTTTATATTATTGAAATTCACCACCGGTAAACATAATTGTATTTGTTGATTGGTCCATTCCTAACAAACAATCGAAAAATGGAACCACGAAAATGGTTCAAAAGGAGACAAATACCTACATAATTTGGAAATCAGTGATAAGGTCTTCTATTTTCTTGTTGAAAAATATGTTTAATGTTTATATTTTAAAACAAAACTGTTTTGGAAACTGTTCTGTAATAAAAAAATGAAATAAATTATTTTACCCCCAAACGCTCTAATTACCCACATCGTAACTACTTTATTAATTCTGACATCATTAATCGAGTCACGTCCATTCGAGATCTTGGGGTTACATGGACTCTGTTCAAAAGCGAGCTATACGAATTGTAGGTGATCGAACTTTGACATCAAAACTTGATTCCCTACAACATCGTCGCACTGTTGCTGACCTCGTTGTTTTTTACAAATATCGTCATCAGCATTGCTCAGATGAAATCAGCGCCATCATGCCTCAAACTTATTCTTACCCCCGTTCCACTCGGCAATCGGCTGCCGCAACCAGTGAAACGGTAAAGATCCCGCGCTGTCATACTGGCAGATCGCAGAGAGACTTCTTTGTCCGAACTGCGTACAAATGGAATAGTTTGCCGGAACACTTAGTCTCAGGTGGCTTCAACCCACAGATGTTCAAAAAAAGCGTTAATCTACACCTTAGAACGCCAGTTGTTGTGGGACCCAGGTCTAGACCTAGGTCTTAAAAGGTATTTATGTGTTGTTGTGACACATATTCTAAACCCTATTACACAACACATTTTATTAAAAAAAAAAAAAAAAAAAAACATGTGATGTTAATCTGGACTTTCGAATACACATCACAAACATAATTAATCGTGCTAACTCTATGCTTGGATTCGTCAAACGGTGGTCAAAAGAATTCATGGATCCGTACGTAACAAAGGCTCTTTATACGACTTTTGTAAGGCCATTGCTTGAATATGCCGGTCAACTTTGGTCACCACACCACAAAATTCATATAGATAGAATTGAGAGCGTGCAGCGCAGATTTCTCTGCTTTGCTCTGCGAGGTCTGCCAAGGATGGACAATTTCATTTTGCCTCCCTACGTCGATCGTTTAAATTTAATTAAACTCCAACCACTTGTAAACCGACGTATTGTTGCTGACATTGTCTTTATTCACCAAGTATTAACTGGCGAAATCGACTCCTCTGCCCTTCATGAGACGATAAATTTTAACTTGAATCCACGTAACTTAAGATCGATACCCGCATTTAGATTACCACTCCACAAAACTAAATACGGCCAGAACGAGCCTTTTACAAGGATGCTGCGTGAGGTTAATCATAATTTCCCCTTATTTGACTACAATTTGAGTAAATCATCGCTAAAAGTACTCCTCTATTCTATCCCTCTTACCAATGTTTAATTTTCTTCCAGCTTTTGACGATATTTATAAACATGTGTGCATTGGGATGTGAATGGGTACGTATATCTATATGTGTGTGTGTAGGTAAGTACGTGAGTATGTGCATGTATATCTTTGTGTTTTATATGTGTATGTATATGCCCACATGTGCAAGTTTTAATTGTTTATATATGTTTTTTCTTTCTTTTTTTGTGTTAGTTATGTTGTTTTCCTTAATTAAATTATTAAAAATAAATAAAAAGTAGATAAAAATGGGAGTTTTTATCTACTTTTTATTTATTTTTTACTGTTTGAGGTTTTTGACCGATTTTTAATCTGCTTGACTTAAGTAGACCCAACTTCTTGTTCCCTTCATGTCCTTGTTCATTGTATTAAAGTTTGTTTGACAACATCTTCTATGATTCATAGTTGTAGTAATAATAATAATGTTGTTGGTGACTCCCCGCGTGCGGGAAGGGAGGGGTAATTGGTCGTTGGGAATTAAAAAAAAAAAAAAAAAAATAGTTTTAATTAATGATGCAGCATAATTACTTATTCAGACATTTATAATTCAATCAAAAAATCCAAGTTCTTATTAAAAATCAATACTTTGATTTTAAGTACTAAAACTTAGCTAAAACAATTAAACCAGTATATATAAGCTAAAGCAAAACCAATTCACCATAGTAGTATAGTACTACTATTATAGTATAAGCTTTAAGTCACACAGCATCTACTGCTATGGTTTTTGTTTGATATTTTTCATTTTCTATTTGTGTTTCTTCTTTTTTTTGCGTACAAATTATATAATTCAGTACGCTGCAAGTTGAACAGCTTCTTGTGTATTATTTGGACGAAATAAATAAATATTTTGATTGCGTTGAAGTTTTTTTTATAAATATAAGGAATTAGTATAATTAAATAATAATAGTTTTAGTTTATCAAGTTTTATTTTATTATTAATATTTAATTTTTGTTACAATTCTCTTGAAGTTCAGTCTTATCGACTTTTCTCCTATATAAAACTCTTATTTTTTTTAATAACTAACTTATGTCTAACAATATTTGACATTATTAAAAATTTAATCATGTATGAGTAATTAATTTAGTGGAAAATATTTTTGACAAAAAACCACAGTGATTGATTTTGACTAAACCTAAATCCACTAAGCTAAACCTACATCTACGAAAAAACAAAACAGAACAAAATAAAAACAAATAAATGCTATCAGCAGTTTATGTTAGTAAAGAAGAAGAAACAAGAGTTCCTACCATTTTATTGTTAATATTACGTAAATTATTTTTAAAGTTTATCTTTAATTTCTTAATTTGGTCTATGACTAGCGGTACTTCAGTCATACGTACTAACTTTTTAGTGGAGTAATCGCGAGGTTTATTATATATGAGTTTTAAGCATTTGTTTTGAACAACTTGGAGTTTTTTTATGTGTGTTGTGGCGCATGTTCCCCAGACAGGACTTCCATACAAAAGAATACTTCTTAGCATAAGCATATATATTAGTCGTTTATTGTGTAAGCAGAGTTTTGATTTTCTATTCAATAGTCCGTATAGAATCTTTAAGACCGTATTAAATTTTGATATTGAATAGTTAAAGTGTTCTTTGAATGTAATTCTTTTATCAATTACAATGCCAAGATATTTAACTTTATTGGACCATTCAATTTGATTTCCTTCGATTTTTAATGAGTTAGAGTTGGGCAGGTTTTGCTTAGCTGTTTTTCTAGTTATGTATATTGCTTGTGTTTTGGATGAGTTTAATTTAATGCCCCATTTTTTGTAATATTTGGTTATGTCTTGAATATTTTTTTGTACATCTGGGAGGATATCATCAATGTGGTTTCCCGCTGTAAAAATGGCCGTATCGTCAGCAAATTGAGCGTATTCGATATTTCTACTAAGTACAGACTTTATATCTGACGTATATATATTGTAGAGAAGAGGTGAGAGTACTCCGCCTTGAGGTACTCCACAGTGTATTGGTTTATGTTCAGAATTTGCTCCTTCAATGCTTACATAAAATTCCCTATCTAAGAGAAATGATTTAATTATTTTAATAAGATATACCGGGAAATTATATTTAATTAGTTTGTGTATCAGCCCCTCATGCCAAACTTTATCAAAGGCTTTTTCAATGTCGAAACAGATCAGGACTGTTGATTTTTGGTTGCTCATGTTTTCTTTTGCAAAACTACAGATGCGTAAGAGTTGATGGTTGGTTGAATGTCCTTTTCTGAAACCACATTGTTCGTCAGGTATTATGTTATTTGTATTAATAAAATTTTCTAGTCTTGTAAGAATCGCTTTTTCAAAAATTTTACCAAATCCGTTAAGGAGACTTATTGGTCGATAATTCTCAATATTTGTTTTATCTTTTGATGCTTTTGGTATTGGTAATACTTTTGCAACTTTCCAAGTCTTGGGAAAGTATCCAATTCTAAGACACGCGTTGAGAATATACGTTAAGTAAACAATAGCTTTTCGGGGTAAATATTTTATCAATTGATTGGTAATATTATCAGGGCCTGGAGATTTTGAATTTTTTAGCTTTTTAAATATTATTTCTATTTGTTTTGGTTTAATCAACTGATGACCTTCTAGTTTTAATTCCTGCTTGGTAGTCCTGTTATTTGTTTTTTCTACGTTGCTTAGGAGTTCTTTGTCAATAGGATTGTTTGTGCTATGAGTTAAGCAAAATAAATTAGCAAATTCATTGGCCTTTTCAGCTGATGTAATCAGTAGTTTGTTGTGTGTTATATTATGGATAGCTGGTATTTTTTGTTTCGTATTACGAAGTTTCTTGCTAAGTGAGAAAAGTTGTTTGTAATCATTTTCATTAGATATTTGTTCTAAATAACTCGAGAAGTTGTTATTTTTGATCATTTGCAATTCAGCAGATATCTCTTTTATTAGGACGTTAGTAAGCGTTTTGGTGTAAGGATTTCTATTTTGTTGCCAGACTCGTCTCATATGATTTTTGTACCTAATTTTTTCTTTGAGATGATTGGGAATTATTATAGAATTATTAGATGGTTTGTAATTAACAACTTTAGGGATAGCGATATTTGCAGCATTATTCATGATAGAGATAAGTGATTCAATAGCTTTATCTATTGCTATTTTATCAGTCAATGTATTAGGCTTAGGATGAGAGTTAAAGTCAATGTTATCATTAATTATTTGCTTATATTTTGGCCAATTAGCGTTACGAAAATCAAATTTGTCTGTATTTTGGTTTCTGTACAATAATCCGGTGCAACACAGGTCAAATTGAACAGGAAGATGATCCGAACTAAGATCATTAATTGTTTTAATATTCCCAATTATTTGTGTGTTGTTTGTGAGAAGCAAATCAAGTGTCGATGGATATTTTGATTTTTTGGAGAAGTGGGTGGGAGTAGGTGGATAGTAAATATCGAAGTTTTTATTAGAAAATTCTTCAAATAAGATTTTTCCTGCTTGGTTGGCCTTAAAGCAATTCCAGTATTGGTGTCTGGCATTTAAGTCTCCACCGATTATAAAATTGCCACTAATATTAGTTAATGTGTTTATGTCCTGTTTAAAAGCTCTTAGTTTGTCTTTTTTGTTTGTTCCTGGGAAATATGTTGCCACACAGGTAATATCATTGTTTTTGAGAAATATCTTTATTCCAATAGCTTCAATCAACTTTAGATTGAAGGATGGTAGTAATTTGTGGGATAAATTTGCTTTTATGATTATACCAACACCACCATGTACATTGGAAGAACCATTATTGTTAGTTTTAGGTGGACGGTCAAGACGATAAACTTTATAATTTGGATGTGATATTTTATCAGAGTTTTTTAGCCAAGTTTCTGTTACAAAACACATGCTTATATTGTTGGATTCTAGGAAATTAAAGAACTCGAGGCTTTTTGGTTTGATACTTTGGGCATTCCATATAATAAATTTGCAAAATGGATTATTACTTGACATCATTATATAAATATTTAACTGTAAGTAAGGTGATAGCATTAAATTGTTCAGTTTTGTTTTTACACTTACCTAATTGATTTACAATATCGGAAACTAATTGTGCTATTTCTTCATAGGAGAAAATATTCAAACCACTTTTTTGTTGATTACTTGAATAAATTTTGTTCGTTTCTGTTTGTTTTTGTTCTTTAAATGTATTTTTCCATTTTTCATGCAAAGTAGAGTGTTTTGGTGGCTGGAGAGCAGGAAATGACTGATCATTCATCTGTAATATTGGATGAGGTTTGTAATTTGTATTATTGGTGGAGGCAATATTCACTTCAATGTTTCTTATTTTTGTGTTGATCCTTGAGTTTTCTCTGATAAGTTTATACTCTTCAAACTTTGGACAGTCCGAAAAATTAGCAGCATGTGTGCCGGAGCAGTTGGCACATTTTTTGATTAGTGGAGATTGACATTCTGATGATAAATGTTGTTCACTGCAGTTCACACATTTTATTTTAGCATAACAATGGGATGTTCCATGTCCATACATCTGACATCGCCGACATTGAGTTGGTTTGGAATAATATTTACGCACTTGTTGTATATTTACAATGATATTGCATATTGATTTGATGTTTAGGATAGTTTGCTTTGGAATTTCATTTTTTACTTTAATTATGTGGTATTTGACGTTTATCTTTTGATGATCAGTATGAATTGGTATGATTTCGATTATATCATCTGATTTAAAGCCGTTGTAACACAAATCTTCAATAATTTCGTTAGCACTAATACTTGTTGGTATCCCGAATACAATAAATTTATTCGGTTTATCTTGTTTTGAAGGAAATGTAAAATATTCAAAATCACCGTTAGACAGTATTTCAATTATTTTTGTTTTAATATTATTATCATTGGTTATTATTTTTAAACCAATACTAATGATTTTGATTTTGTAATCAGCATTTTTGACTTCATTGTCAATTAATAATTTTCGTACTAGGACAAACGATGAATTTTTAATGACTATTGGTGTAACGGCATCATTTTTTGTTTTATGATTCTTGTTGTTGTTGATTTTAGTTTGTGATGGAAGGTTATCAATACCTTGAAATGAGTTTGATGTAGGTATATTGGCAACAATGTTGGTGGAAATCATTTCGTCATTGGCCATAGTGTCGTCATCTGTTGAGTTGGATACATTATCTCCGTTATTATTTTTGTGTTTTGATGGTTTTATATTGTAGGCAGAACTGCTGTTAGTAGATGTTGGATTACCATCACTTTGTAGTTGCATTTTAATAGATTTTTTCATTTTATTTAATTCACTTAACTTAAGACTGTTAGCCATTTTTCGTTTTTTTGTAATTGAGTTGCATGATAGATCCGTATCATGCATATGTTGGTTGTTACATTGATCCACTTTAATAACAAGTAATAAAACTTGTTACAGCTAGTGTAAACCTAGCACAATAATATTTTTTGTTTACCTATATTATTCACTTTTGTTTTCACTAATTTTAAAGCAAAAATATTTTAAATAATCAAAAGAAATTGTTTTATTAATAATTATTGAATATTATATTTACGATAGAGAAAAATAAACATACTACTTGATCGAGAGTCGAGTTTGTAATGTGAATTAAATAATAATAATTTATATTTATTTGGAAATATTTGTATAATTTTATAGAAAATATGAAGATTTATTTTAAATAACTACTAAAGTATTGAACATTTATTAAAATTTATTGAATGATGATTGATAAAATCATTATTAAAAAACAATCATTAATTTGAAAAAGGGCGGCCTATTTCAAAGGGAAGCAGTGCTTCCCTACTAATTAATGATTCTGTTTGGGTGTATTACATGTAGAGTAATACAACCGTTCATATTTATTGAGTTTTAGAAAAGTTGTTTGATCAGATGATATGTAGAAGTTTAAATGTATAATTTTTAAACGAGAAAGAAACAAGAAAGAAGAAACAAGACACTGAAAAATTTTACATACTACCATTTTCCGGTGTGGAAAAACGATCTAGATAGGTCACGACTTTGGGAGCAGTCGTTTAGGGCCTTAATTAAGGAAAAACAATTTTCATATAAATGACGTCACAAATACTTGGAATGCTTATAATAAATTTTGCTGAAGATAAGTGTTTGTGCTAAATATTTTAAAAAGCACAATACAATTTAATTTGATTATCGATGGTATTGAATAATTTGTCGGTATAAATATGCAATCAATGCATTATAAGTTTGACAAAAAAATGCTGTCAAGTATTTTCGAAATGTGTAAAAAGAATGATTTTAATTTTTTTGGATACAAATAAAATTACTTTTTTGTATGACATGAAAATGTAATTGAACATGAAAATTGGCCTTGGAAATTTTTGATTTTGTTATAATTTTGGAATATTTTTGGAATTTTGAAAAAAGTTTGTATACTTGATTATTGATTTTGTTATAATTTTTGCCATATTCTTATGAATTTTAAAAAAAGTTTTCAATTTTGAATTTTTAAATTATTGATTTTTGCAATAGTTTCAGAATTTTGAAAAACTGTTTCATTTTTTGATTTTGTAAGAATTTTCGGAATACTTTTAGGATTTTGAAAAACTTTCAATTTTTGATTTTATTATAATTTTTGAATACCTTTAGGATTTTGAAAAAAGTTTTTTATTTTTGATTTTGTTATGATTTTTGAAATTTTGAAAAAAGTTTGTATTTTTGATTTTGTTATAATTATTTTCTTATAATTATTGCAATATTTTTATGAATTTTGAAAAAAGTTTTAATTGTTGAATTTGTGAATTAATTATTTTGGCAATATATTTAAAGTTTTGAAAAAAGTTTCAAATTTTGATTTTGTATGAATTTTTGGAATATTTTTAGGATTTTGAAAAAGTTTAAATTTTTGATTATATTATAATTTGTGAATATTTTTGGAATTTTGAAAAAAGTTTGTATTTTTGATTTTGTTATAATTTTTGCAATATTTTATTCAATTTTTGAACTATGAATTTTTGCAATAATCTTAGAATTTTGAAAAAAGTTTCAATTTTTGATTTTAGTATAATTTTTGGAATTCAGAAAAATTTTGTGTTTTTGATTTTATTTTAATTTTTGCAACATTTTAAGAATATTGCAAAAGTTTCATTATTCCGGAATTCTGAAAAAGTTTCAATATTTGGTTTTGATATAATTTTTGCAATATTTTTAGAATTTTGGAAATAGTTTGAATTTTTGAGTTTGTGAACTATTAATTTTTGCAATATTTTTAGAATTTTGAAAAAAGTTTAAATTTTTGGTTTTATTATAATTTTTGAAAATTTTGAAAAAAGTTTGTATTTTTGATCTTGTTATAATTTTTGCAATATTTTAAAAATATTGGAAAAAGTTTCAATTTTTGATTTTGTTATAATTTTTGGAATATTTTTGGAATATTGAAAGAAGTTAAATTTTTGATTTTGTAATGCTATTTTGAAACGCTAAATGGAGGTTTTTGAGTAGTTTGCTGAGTCATGAGTGTCATTTTTCATTTTTTCAATAAGTTATATTAATTTATGATCTGTTATAATTTTCCATCAACGTATTGATGTTTCGTGTTAGTTTTAAGTTTTGTAATAAATTTCTAAACAGAGATAAAAAATATTTATACTTAACCCAGACCGAATATTGAACCCAGACCGAAGTATTGATATCTCAGAGCTGTGAGATTTAAGCTTCTCCATATTTTGACATTTAGTTTTTCAGTGGAAATTATTGTACAAACCAAAAATAATAACTTTTGTGAAAAATAAATAATAATTTGCCAAGTAATAAAAAAAAATTAAATTAAAGTTGTTTTTGATTTTTGAGATCTATAATTGATCTCAAGTAACTCAAGTAAGTAAAGAAGTAATTGGAATTTTTTCAATTCAAAGGTAAGTTTCTCAGAAAAAAAACTCCACTTCACATTTTTCGTGTTTCGGATGGAATACGAAACTACCCTCGTCAGTGCCCGGCTCGAATCCTTGGGCGGAGACGCTATCGATTACGCCGTTGAGGCGATGACAATTTCAAAGTTGAAACTTCTTCATCACTTATTTATTTTTACTTAAGTTGAATTTTTCCACTGTCATTAGACTCCATATTATGGAAATGTTTTTACATTATATGGGATTTTTTCCATTAAATTTCTAGACAATACTTTGTGTGAATTCATAGAATGGGGAATATTTCTATTCTAATTAATATCCTAAGTCACGGATTGTATAGTCATTAAATTAAAGTTGTTTTGCGAAAGAGATTAAAAAAACTTTCTTTCTTTTCACCGAGCTAAGCTCAGTCTCCTGGTACTAGAATTAAATGGCACTATTTTTCATGTAATCATAATTGTTAAGGGTTGAGATATAATGAAAAATCATAATAGTATATTACGCAATGATCATGTAATGATGGTTATTAATACACGAGCATTAACCGAATGGTTTATGCGAGTGTATTAATAACCATTACATGGAAGTTGCATACGCAATTTTTTAAAATTTTAATTACTGGATAGTTGATATTGTTTTTCCTAACCCTTTCTTATAGACCACTCCAATTAGCTTTTTTTGAGGAAAAAATTAGTAACAGGATGAAAACTATTGGATAAATAAAAAAGTATTGCGCAAATAATGGAAAACAAAAATCAAAGGTGCTCCGTTTTGCGGTGGTGAAATGGGGTAAGCTTTTATGGGTAGAAAATGGTTTTTCGTGATTTTCAGTGAAACTAGACCCTCTATCGAAAATAGTTTAAAGCAAAAGTTGTAGGTAATAAAAAGGTCTATAACTTTTATGTCGACCATTTTTTCACATAACCTAAAATTTGCCGTTCAAATAGAAAAAACTAAGAAAAACAAATCTTTTCGTTTTTGATTTTTATCTTCCACAAAAAAATTACTCAATTTCGTGAAAACGTTCCTTATTATGTCCCTAATAGGCTGTATTTTTTTGGAATCAAAATATTTATTTTTACGTTTGATTTTGATTTTAAACCAAAAATGTGGCCTCATTTTCACACGAAGATTCAACTGTATAGAAAACAGTTTTTTCAAAAAAAAACATTAATCGTTATTCTAAAAGAATTTTAGAGAAAATGAAAAGTTAGTTCGAATTGCAAAATTCAAGTGATTTCCAATATGTACTTAAGCTTAATTGTTCTCAAAAACCAATCTGAAATTAAAAATTCCCCTAATGTTGTCTATATTTCCTAACCAAAAATATAACAACATATTGACTTTACGTCAGATATTAAGTTTCGCATTGATTAGCAACAATCAATAATGACTTTACACTCGTGACTTAGGATGTTGATTAGAATGTTGACTTAGATGTTAACGAAATATTCTCTCATCCTATGAATTCACACATCGTAATATCTAGAAATTTAATACAAAAAATACCAAAGAAATTAATCGTTATATTTGTTGAAACGTCTACTTGTAGATGGTGTAAAAAAATAAACATTAGCGCTACAAAAACACGGAAACATTAAACAGGAAATGCGAAAAACTTGCGAAAAATTTTTCAATGATTGTTTAAAAATATTCATTATTTGTTAAAATTTACCATCAAAATCCTTGAAAAATATAAACTTTTGTAATGGTAATGTTAATTTTTTTTACACCACCTGAAAGTTTTTAAGGCATCTAGACTGGTCTATTAGATTGTTGGGTTAAAATATTTTGTAATGTATTTTCTGCTGTCTCCGATATGTTTGGAGGAGTCGATGGTAATTCTTCTATATCGCTGATATCAGACATTTTGATAATATAATTATCGAAGTTTAGCTGTATTCTACGAAAATTTAATACCTACTGATTTTGACAAATAAAACAATTAGATAGAAATCTAGAACGAATGCCAAATGCACAGCATACTTGATTGAAAAATTATGGGTTTCTATTGATTAAAACTCTGTATCGTTATAAAAAATCTGTATCATAATGGATATCACTATGAAAAGGATTATGTGCATATAACTGTATTTTTATAGTACGGGTGTAGAAAAATAATATTTTAGAATATATAATAAATTTTTTACAACTCATGTGATCTTTATTTCGATCTGTGAAGATTTAATTTGTAGTTTAATAGGTTTTGACAATAAGAGATAGTTTTCACCCCAAAACAATAAAAATCGCGTATTGGCACAGTATATATATATAGTAGATCGCATATATATACAGTAGATTTTAAACTGGAGGGTAAGTTGAGCTTTGTTCCAAGTTTTTAAGCAAATTAATTCTGAATCAAAGAATTTGGAGGTTTTCTACTATTTTTACCGTCATTTACTGGACTAAATTCCGAGTTATCCTTTAATTGATCCCGGCATCATAAAAATGTATCGGGATCCCTATATTGTATTTGCAATCCCTAGTTTTACTATACGACCATTATAATAATTGTTTATTTTTATGGAAGTCTAGCCCATTTTCGCTTTGATATATGTTGATGCCATAATATCAGTGAAATGATCTAGATCCGAAAATTTTTTTTAAAAATATTTTTACAAAAACAATGACTTTGACTACTAGGGTTACCTTATAAATTGGTTGGTGAAATTTGAATTTCCTAATGGACTTGTGTGACAAATTATCTGATTAAATTTTGTTTGCTGACCAACTGTAACAGTTGTCCGTGTCTCTTTTCAAATCGATGTATACATTTTTTCATTTATAAAAAAATGGTTCATATGCGTTTTTATGACACTTTTTCGTTGGACAACTATTTTCATGGTCGGTTGACATACCTCACTTTATTTTGTTATGTATGTTATATATAAAGCTAAGAAATAAAATTACTGTATTTGACACAAAAAGTGTGAACCAATTTATTAAATCCCCTTTTCAAGCATTACACTTATTGCTACTCTAGAAAAATGTATAGATAGAAAACAATATATTTGTGGTCCTCGCGTAAACATTCGATAAAGACTACTATAAACTCCAAATAAACAATTCAAGTAAAAAAAGGTGATGCGAAAATAAAGCCAAAATCTACCACCTCCAAAAAAAGAAAACTAAAATTTAAAAACATTAAATATAAGATCTTGTATAGGCGCCGTATTATGTCAATTAGTGAAAAGAATTTTATTCTTTGAAATTCAAAATTACTGTTTTCTTACGTACAATTCAGAATTTTCTCAGCATTGTCTTTATACCGTCCAACCTTATATCGTCCAATTGCTGATTATACTTTCTTCAGTCTTAACTCTTATATTGGAAATGTTTTCAACAACTACAAAGCACGTGTGTTAATAATAGAAGTATTAGTATCATAATTAACCAAATACGCCGAATTTAAAGTTTGGATTTTAAGTTTGATTATATATTTAATTTAATTATACTTTAAATATATCTGGATATCGCAATGTCATACACTGCCGGGAATCAATGCCGTCAACTACAAAAATCATCTTATCTAACAGAATAACTATAGTATAATTGATTTGATATACGAATATGTAATATTTTATATTCTATATCGAAAAATTTAATTAATTTACAAATAGTAATTTAACTAAATTTCTCGATATAAAATAACCTAAAACGTGTTTTTTTGATTTTATTCCTTTTATTCATTGAATCTTTTATCATTAATATTCACTACTTATTCAAATGTTTTATGTTTCTAAAAAAAAAGTTTAAATTCTACAAATAAGTAACATATTAACAAAAAACGTGTGTGTGAAAATACTCTCTTTATAAGGGTTTTTCATTTTATTCCACCAGCTGTTATTAGCGCACCTGTTAAGTAACAGAATAACTATATTTCATATATTTTTTATAGCAACTATTTCTAATATAGACAAATTGTTTTAAATAAAAATAACAAAAATGCATATTGTGTTACGAATTACGCTTATACATCAAATAAAAGCAAAAATTGTGCGTAAGAAATAGGAAATGGGGTTTTCTGTTACTCAAAATTAAAGTTAAATAAAAGTAGAAAGAAAACAATATTTTTTTAATAAGTTTATTCCTTAGACTTAGAGTATATAAAAATATAGAAAGAACATAGCTTTAAAATTGTATGAATATAGACGCATCTATAACAAATGGTAATCCCGAATATGTCATATTCAGTTTCTTTTTTCGCCATTTTCATTTGTTATTACTTACAACCACAAACTTTTTTATTAAATTATAAATTAAAAACAATTAAATAATTTAAAACGAAAAAAAAGGTTACATGTTTGTTTGTAATGTAGTTGTGCTAATTTTTATAAAATAAATGAAAATAATTACGAGAGTAATTTAAATTTATTGTGTTATTTCCAATGATTATTTAGCTAGTGTATATTTTATAATGGACAAGCAATATTTTCTAACGACACGAACAAATATTTAAGTTATGTAGATATTTTCCTAGTATATTATGAAAACTTGCTGTCAAACTTTTTTCATTATGAACAAATTAATTTTTAATTCATAAAATATCAAAAATTATAAGTTTGGTTATAATGAAATCTAAAACGTATTTTGTTCATTTCTTTTTATACATTCGCAGGGGGGAGAAACTATTATTTTGTTTGTGGCAGGTAGGGCTTTTAGGTTTTTAGACACTTTTGACTTTATTTGGTCGTAGAAAATCACTATTAACAGTCAATCTTACAATTGCAACCATTTTTCATAATACTTTCGTTTTTCTTCAACCAATTCGTAAAAAGGTATTATATATCAAAAAATCAAAAAACGCTGTACATACAACTGTGTTGGAGGATTGAATTGGATGATTGTTGGATATGATCATTAACGAAAAAATGTTCGTTTTAAAAAAAATTCGTTTTAAAAACAAACCTGTTGCAAGAATTAAAACAGAAAAGTCCTTATTTTACATCTTACGAGTATTATTCTTATTATTTGTATTTGTTGTTCTTGTTCGTATTATTTTTTTACTTTTAAGGTTTTTCTTTAATTTTTCCTTCCCTTCTTGCAACGTCCCTTTTTGCAGACTTTCATATATAATCAGATAAAATATTGAAAGAAGAATAAGAAACCCAAATGAATCAGCGTGCTATTAATTTGGACTTTATATTTAATTTGTTGTTTTTGTATTTTATGTGTGCCGTATTGGTAATTTTATAGTTTTTATTTTCTTTTATTTATACGAAAAATTTCTCAAGAGTAATAAGTTAAAAGAAAATGGATACATAAAAATAAAAGAAAACAGCAGAATGTTAAATCCTGCGATTATATTATAAATATTTTTTTTTATTCGACTGCTAATTAAAAAGATGTAGCAAAATAATTGAGAATGTGATCAAGTGGCAAGATATACGAGATATTATATTTTAAGGTATTGGATTTAATTTTATTTTATGTATGTACGTACTTTTTTGTTCCATGTGGCATAAATAAGTTAAGATAAAGATGATTAATAAAATAAAAATGAGATAGAGTAAAATATTGTTGTTCGAGAAGGAGTGGATGATAAAAGTTTTGATATTAGACGAATGATGGGAGTGCATTTTTATCATGTTTGTTTTCGTTGTCGATAAGTTAAATTGAAAATTGCTGTTACATATTTCCTTTGAATAAAATTAAATGATTTGTCGTTTTTGTTATCAATTGATGATGATGTTAACGATTTTTTTTACTTTCATAACATTTGATTTGACCTTACACACAAGAATGATATTTGTTTAGTTTTAGTTAATGATCACAAAAATATAAGAAAAACTCAAGATTACCCTGATCGCGTGTATTGGTTTGAAGTGGTAATGCACCGAGTACCCGGGAAACGCTTATCACGATGACTCCAGATCAAACCTGGAGAGGTGGTCACCCTCGTTAAAATCCAACTTAAATCTTTTAAATTTAAGTATAAAATTTGTCTATAGTTATATTAACATTTCGTAAATTCAATCAAATTCAATTCATATTAAAAATTTATGCTATAAATTTTATTGTAAAACAATACAATTCTGGTTGTTTTTCACCTTTAACCCTTTAAAGTAATTAAATTGCTAAAAATTTACAGAATTCGCGGTTTGTATGTAAATCCAAATTAAATTAAATACCCGGGCCTAGTACATGGCCGGATATTATGAATTATAAACCATGTACCCGATACCTGGCTGTATGTATTTTTAGGACCCGGTGCATCACTACTCAAAATCATACTGTAGTCCAACTTTTGGTTTGATGTTGCCGGTATAGTGGTTTTTGTTGAACTTTTACATTGTGTAAGTTTATGTAAATTTATTTTATAAGGAATACTATTGAATGAGATAGAAGATGAAACAATCAAAACTGTGCTCCGTTACATTCAACAACCATTTTTAAAATTAAACCTTACAACATAGACCACACCGATCATTCATCTGTCACACAAACCAGTGAAACTTAAAACTTGGAACATTCATAAATCAAATTGGTGTCATACTATATTCCCCAGAATGAAAAAAAAAATTAAATTTATTTGATATTTTAGTTTTGAATAATCATCCATCGATCAAACAAATAAAATTATATTTTAAAAGTAACAATTCTTAGCTATTTTTCCTAAGAAATTTAAAATTCTTGTCAATTCAAAATGGAGTTGTTTGCTCTTGTATTTGTATTTATTTGTATTTAATTGTATTTATTTTAGAACACATATTTAGTATTCGGATGGAGTTGTATGAATTTCATAAGATGGTAGAGGCAAACAGTGTTTAAGTGTATATTAACTTTTATTTAATTGGATTCCCAAACTAAGCATTCATTTGTCCAATGAGTCCAGTTAATTTAACTTGAATCAAGTGATTCATCAATCTGTGTCAAGATTATATTCAATACGACTTACATTGTATACCCACAATTCGATTATTCCTGAATTCATAAAAAATCCTAAAATTTATTAAGCTCTGCTGCAACAGAAAAATCATTATGTTAATAATATTAATACTAAAGTCAAGGATAAAATTATGTTTTTCTTAAGCTGTTTACTAAATTTAAACTAAGTTTAAAGTGGCTGATCAAATTTTGTTTAAGATAACACTTAACACTCCATTGTTTTAAATTATGACTTGCTTTTCTTATCCAAAACGCAAAACATTATTCTTTAGTAGACGACTAAACCTTATATTTCATAATATTTACGTTCAATTCAATTAAAACTAATTCATTCAAATGTCATAAAGTAGAGTAAAAGTTTTATTAAAAATTTTAGGTTAAACTAAATAAGGAATTAATAATAGAATAATTTTTGACAAAACCTTGACACTTGTCACTATCATTGCAGCTGTTAGCAAAAATATGAATTAATAGTTTACACACAAGCGTAAAAAACAAAATAATAATACGAAAAATTAGTTATCTTTCACTTTTTAAGTTATTCACAAAAAGAAAAATTATTTATAATTAACAAAACATAATAAATATTAAAATTAAATTAATAACATTTATAGAATTGACAGCACGTGCCTTTCTCTTGTTATTTTCCTTAATTTTTTTGGTATCTTTAGTCTATACATACTCCTATATTCGCGTTCTATTATTTGTCCATTAAAGTACTCGAACTGTCGAATTTTTTATGTTATTTGTTTTATTTTTTATTATATTTTGGCGGTTCTTTCTTAGATATAACTCTTATACTGTTTTTTTGTTACTAAGATTACATTACTTTTGAGTGCGTACATATATTTATAAAAAAACGAATATGAATATAATAAAATAAAAATTCATGTTTAACAAGCTGTTATTTAATTGATTACTTTGTGGTTCATCGTTTTAATAAAAGAAGAAGAAATGTTATAAACAAAAATGTTTGATAGAAATATTGTTTTTATTTGATTTGCAGGCTTAAATTTATGTTGTCGAAATGAATTTAAAAGATTGTTTTGGGGTTCCAGGTTCAAAATGTTCGAAACAATATTCTTCTCACAAGCCCAACATATATAATGATTTTATATTAGCATCATTATCCCTACTTGTATAGATCTATCGTTTAAACAGAAGAATTGGAAGGCTAACTTACTTTATTTTGACGCTGAGCGCTCGCGAGAAACAATTATCAAGAATTTGGTCAAACAACATTATAGATTATAAAATATCTTTTTAGCATGAGAAAACTTCAGGCTATGCGACCTGCTAGCGTGCCAGTAGATAGTAGCTCGCTTGTTAACTCGCCTCATAAAATTGGACTGTAGTCGCATGTACCACTCACACGATGACATTTACCTACTTGCCAGTTGTATACTAATTGATTTTGCTTTGTTTTTCTTTTGTAAAAAATTTGACAGATAAATAACCGAAATCATCTTACATTTGGTGGTTTATAACATTTGTTAGTTGAAAAAATAATTTACTGTCGAAATCAACCGAATACAATCAACCGGTCATTTTGCGAGTGGCAAGAAAAAATTCATGGTTACAGGAAATGTTGTAAAATTGAATCAAAACTATAGCTCAAAATAAAAACTTATCTATCGTCTGTCTCATCTTCTATAATGAACAAATTAATTGTAAAACAATTTTTCTTTTGAATTTTATTATTATAATAATCACACAATAATAAATACAAATAAAATCGCAAACTTGTTTAAACCTTATATTAACATTTCCATGCCAAATAACTGAAAAAATATTAAACTTTTATCTATTTCAACATTTACAAGATCAAATTCAAATAGTTTAAATGAAAAACTAGTAAATTAAATATTCACCTTGCATTATTTGGTTGACATAAGTGACATCTGTCAATTTTAAAAATCAATTATTTTGAATGAATCTTTGAGAACTATGTAATGAAAAGAAAATGTACAAAATTAACATTCTTTTGTTTTTGTTTTTAATTGAATTATGAATGTTGATGATGAAATTTGATGCAAATAATTCACTTAATTCAATTTGATGTTTAGCATAAAAAAATAGTCAGAGTTTAATAAATTACATTAAGTTGAAAATAAATATTGAACAATTTATTTTACATGGTGGTCCATTTGATGTATATTCAATTAAGTATTTTGGATGCGTATAGCTTACATAACAGTTTACATATTTAACAAATAATTATTTTATTCAACTTTATATTATTTGAAATTTTGATCGAAAGAAACTAGTTCCTCTATTTTGAATTAAGCTACCCGAACACCTCAACAAGTATTATTTTTATACATAATTTTAATGAGTAATTAATTCTATAAACATATTATATGCAATTTTATTTTTGGTGGCATACGTACTTTGTGCACTCTGTATGCAAATAAAAATTCGGCAAGAACGCAAAGAAAAGAAAATGACAAAAAACAGCATCTGTCTGTATCATTAAAAGTGATATGCATATAATAGTGTCAATCTACTTCTTTTGTTTGATACAGAAAATAGAGTTAAATCAAAGTCAATTTTATTATTTTAAAAGCATAAAAAACTGTAATTTTATTTTTCATTGTTTTATTAGTTTATAATTGAGAATTATGTATTGATATTCATATGTAATTCCTTTTTTTTGTTAATAAAAGATTTATAGACTTTTTGTAGGTTTGGTCTTTTGAAGTGATTCAACGATATATTGTTATTTTGCAATAAAATTTTAATTTTATTGCTTGATTTCATTGTTTTTTAAATTCATATAATTACAAAAAAGAACATATTTTTGTTAATGTCTTTTAAACAAAAAACACTAGAAACACTTTACCGATCAGTAAAACCAAAATGAAATTCGTTATTGTTTTTTTCAATTTGCATTTTTAAAGTTTAATGATCATATTTAAGGAAATCATTATGAGTTTTATTATTACTATGATTATTATGATTGTTGCTATTATTCTTCATTGATCAAATATGTAAAAAAATGCAATTTTATAAAACAAATAATCGAACTTAATAGTTTTATATTGAATGTCGATTGGATTCTTATTTCTTATGTTAACCTTAATACATAGCAATTATATTTATCTTAAATTATATCTTCTTGTAGAATTTTAATTTATTTAAATCTGGAAAAAGAATTTTATTTTTTTTAAAATAATAATCCCTTTTCTGTTGAATGAGCTCATATTTACTTAGTTGATGTTACGTATATGTTTTAAATTTATATGTTTTAAAAGTATTAACAAGAATTTAGTGTAACCCAAAATCATTTGTTTTTATTAATTATATATTGTAAAACTAATTTTAATAAGATCTAAAGCTTGTTAATGAAAATTAACTTTAATTTTAAACAGGATTTAAAACGCTCCATATGTCACTCCTTTTCTCCATGCTTTCAGTGAGAGCAACTTAAACAAAAAAAACATGCTAATGTATGTATATTGTATTAAAGATATAAATATAATTATGTCTAAAAAATTATGTCTAACTGACGATTGAGAAATTCAGTTTCATTATATTCAGTTTTATTGTATTGAAAATTTTTTTTATTTTTGATCTAGGGGAGTGACAACCCCACGTACTCCAGTCCCTGCTATTTACATACGAGTTAACGTGAGATATCACATACCATTGGCAATAGCAGTGAGATATCACTAGCCAAGGTGACATCTTAGGGCTGGTGGCGGATGAACTGTATTCAGTCAACGGTAGCACCTTAAATCTCAGCTGTGAAATAATCCTTGATGATGAGACGTTATTGCTTCCTTGGAGAAACGAGTCTTCATATAACAATGTGTGGGCCTTAATCTTCAAGAAAGACGGTGCGTCACAGGATCAAGGAATATGCAACCGCCGGGATTATTAGCAACTACATTTTTGTTTTGTTTCAGCAAATTTTTGTAAAAATTTGCTATTTACTTTTTAATTTACTTTTATTTTCTCTATTCTATCATAAAATATTGGCCTATGTCATATTTTGTCAGTGATAGGATTTTTTGTTTAGTTATCCATTCTTTTACAAAGAATATAAAAAAAACAAAAAAAGAAAGATTTAATCCATCAACACCTTTGAACGTATGTTGTTGTGGGATCTTGGTCTCAAAAGGTTTTTATGTGTTATTGTGACACATATTGTAATTCCTACTACACAACACATTTTATTAAAAAAAAAAAGTAAGATAACTGATGATAAAGTTTCAACTTAGAAATATCATCGCATTGGTGGCGTAGTGGTTAAACGTGTCTGCCAAAGGAATTGAACTCGTTGTTGGCACTGATGAGGTTACGAGTTCGAATTCCAACCGAAACACGTAAAAGAAGTAAAGCAGAGTTTTTTTCTGAGATATTTCCAACCATACCTATGAATTGGAAAAATGCAAATTAATTCGGTAGTTGCTTGAGTTTAATTGCTCACAAAATTCTGAATAAATTTAATATTTATATCTTTAATATAAAATATAATACAATATAATATTTATAAATACATATAATATATTTATTGTTGTCAAATGATCACTGAAAACATTTATTTGCTTTTAGTCTTTGTTAATAATGAAGCTATACTTCATTATTTTAAATTATATATTTATATCAAATCAATACTTTAATTTCTTTAGTTTCATCATAGACCATTAATTGTTAACATCAATTTTTACACTACCATTTACGATGTTGCTCGTAATATATCTTACAAAACGGGCTCTACAAACATATACTAATCTTTTATTTTTTAATTAAAATGTCATTTTTATTTTGATTTCTTCCAAATACACAATTTACTATAACATTTAATTATAAGTTTCACACCTTCACATCAATATTTCGTTCCACGTTTAAAAATATCTCATAATAAATTTAAATGCATTATAAATTTTATTATTATTGTTAAAAACTATTAGACAGCAATTAAACGGATTATAGTTTATAATTTTTATTTTCAAAAGATCGTTTACGGTAAAGTTAAATGCCATTCAATATTGATTTGTAATGGTTTCATATATAGGATCAATTCATTGTTAGAGAAAAATTCATTTACAGTTTTGTGCAGTTTGATGCTTAACTTTGCGTCATTTTTCTTATTCGAATATTTTAAATTTTTAAAAATTATAACTAATTTTCTTATGGATAACTTTTTTCAATTCCTCTAATCAAATTATCGAATCACATGAGACATTCATTACCTTAATATAGTTTTTTTGAATGTAAACTGAGTTTAAAACGAAACAAAAGAGAAAAATTTCTTACAAAACGTTTAATCTCTCATACATCTATTTTAGAGTTTCCTTCTATTTGAACAAGCTATTATTCCTCATCATCATCTTTGTTTTTTTTCGGTTCAAGTCATTCTTATATTTTGTTTTATTTAACAGGAAAAAAACCGTGATCCTCTCAACTTAAACTTAATTTGCATTTAACATTTTCAGTAAACTGTTTTTTTTTCTTAAAGATTTTGTTACGTTTGAGATTTTGCATTCTGCTTTAATTTTTAAGTTATTTTTTTTGTTAAGGAAAAACAATAAAATAATGATAACGATGAGGTCAAGATGGGTATCGCAAAGTGTTTTTGTAGAGTTAAAGCGGGTGGTAGGTTAAATTGTTACCATGGATTTCTATAAAATTTTTGAATTGATTTTTTATAAAAATGTACCTATTTCAATAAATTAAAGGAATTTTAGTAATTGAATCACAAAAATATGGAGCGGCTGAAATCTCAAGCTCTGAGATATGAAGACTTCGGTCTGGGTTAAGGATTCTGATATAGTTTTCGGCAAAAAACTTTTATGAGGACATGGTTTTTAGTTTTGGGCAGCGATGTATATCAAACCTAACTTTTTGTTAAAGTACATGCATTTTTTATCTCTGTTTATATATGTATTACAAAACTAACACGAAACATCAATACGTTGTTGGAAAATTATAACAGATCATGTATTAACATAATTTAGTGAAAAGATTATACAATCAGCAAACTACTCAAAAACCTCGCAAGTTAACGTTTCGAGAAAATATTTCAAAATCACAAATTCATATTTCTTTCAAATTCCCAAAAAATTGTAGAATAAAAAATTCAAACTTTTTTGAAACAAAATTCTAAAAATATTCAAAAGTTATTACAAAATCACAGATTAAAACTTTTTTCAAAATTCTAAAAATAGTGCAAAAATTATAACAAAATCAAAAATTGTAATTTTTTCGAAAATTATAAAAATTATAATAAAATCAAAAATTTAAAATTTTTTAGAATTCCAAAAATTCTTAGAAAATCAAAAATTGAAACTTTTTTCAAAATTCTAAAAATATGTATATATAAAATTCAAAATTTCTATTTTGTTCAAAATTCAAAAAAATATTCCAAAATTAGAATAAAATCAAAAATTTAAGCTTTTTCTAATTTTAATAACATTCCAAAAATTCTTAGAAATTCAAAAATGAAACTTTTTTTAAAATTCTAATAACATATATAAAATAAAAATTTTTTTTTTTCAAAATTCTAAAAATATTCCAAAAATTGGAATAAAATCAAATATTTAAACTTTTTCTATATTCTAATAATATTCCAAAATTCAAACTTTTTCCAAAACTCTAAAAATATTGCAAAAATTATAACAATATCAAAAATTGAAACTTTTTCCAAAATCATAAAAATTATAATAAAATCAAAATTTAAAATTTTTCAAAATTCTAAAAATATTCTAAAAATTCTTACAAAATCAAAAATTTGAAAATTTTTCAAATTCCAAAAATATTTCAAAACTATAACAAATTCAAAAATGTCCATGTTCAATTTCATTTTCATTTACATTTTCAGCAAACTATTCAAAAACTCTTCAATTGGCGATTCGATAAAATAATATAACATCACAAATTCTTATTTCTTTCAAAATTCAAAAATATTGTAAAAATTATAATAAAATTAAACTTTTTTCAAAATTCTACAATTATTCCAAAAATTATTACAAAATCAAAAATTGAAATTTTTTTCAAAATTCCAAAACTTATAATAAAATGAAATATTTAAAGTTTTTCAAAATTCCAAAAATACTCCAAAAATTCTTAAAAAATCAAAAATTAAAACTTTTTCCAAAATTCTAAAAATATTGCAAAAATTATTACAAAATAAAATACACAAACTTTTTCAAAATTCCAAAAATATTTCAAAAACTATAACAAATTCAAAAATTTCCATGTCCATTTACATTTTCAATAACATTTACGTCATAAAAACAGCTACATTTTTTTCCCAAAAAATTGGCTAAAAAAATTAATGAAATCATTTTTTGACACACTTGACAATATTTTTTTTGACAAACTTATAATGCCATAACTCTCTATAATAATAATATATTTTCACGTCATACAAATTATTGATTTTATTTTTTTCCAAAAAATTGGGTAAAAAAATAAATAAAAATCTTTCTTTTGACACACTTGACAACATTTTTTTGACAAACTTATAATGCCAGAATTCTCAATAATAATAATAAAATTTCATTTTAAACAAATAATTAATTTTATTTTTTTCCAAAAAATTGGGTAAAAAATAAATAAAAATCTTTCTTTTGACACACTTGACAACATTTTCTGGACAAACTTATAATGCAATAATCTAGATCTCACATACCAATCCCGACCATCTAGATTTCTCCAAATTTAATGTTCCTACTCGTAATCACTTAAAATGAACGTTTTTTAAGCAAAAAATATGCAAATTTCCTTGTTTTGACACACTTGACGATTTTTTTGACACACTTCCGGTACGGTTATCGAGCACATCGTCCTTTCGGCTCTTCCCATTGAGTATACCTATTTGTGAAAAAAAAATAAGAGTATAAAAAATTAGAGTAAAAAAATTTTTCAAATCCGTCTACACAGAAAAAAATGAATTGGGATATTTATATAATTATAATTAGCTGATTCTGAAATCAGAATTTTACCCAAAATATTCTATAGTATTTCTAATATCGCAGAATTAAGATTTGCTGATCATTATATTTAAGATTATCTAAATTTGCATTAAAAACGAAGTGTATGTTTTATCTATTCTGTTGAAATATTAACAAAAGAATTAGTTAAATTGATGATTACAATAATTATCAAAATAATTACAAAAATCACATACAATAAATTGTTGAATTCAGCGAAACAAATTGGAAAATTGAAATTTAGTTTTGCTACATTTCATACTTTCTTATTTTATTATTTTTTTTATATGAATACAAATATGAACTAAAACTGTACAAAAAGTAGCAAATTATAAATTGATGCATTTTAGAAATAGTATTAAAATCGTACATAAAATTTGATGTTTTTTAATAAAGTCGAAAGAAACTGTTTTATTCAATACATATCAAAATCATTTGATTCTCAATTCAATAAATACAAGTGTCGGGAAATCGAAGAAAGCGGTTATAGTCAATCACGGGATAGTTAATTACAGTTTAATTATACCAAAAATAGTTTATTTAATAAAAAATATATAAGAGTTCTAAATAGGAGTAATAATAATAAATAAAAGTAGATAATTTAGGTAACTAAGAGCATTAATAACGAGATAGTTATTAAATAGAGTCACTAAATATTTAAATACAATTTTCAGAAGGTACACTTAATACAGAAGTAATCAACCTTCAACATTTGCTAACAAATCACAGAGTTCCGGAAAGTTCAGTTTTACAGAAGTGGAAGAACATACAGTTTATGACAAAAAACCCTTTAAATAAATGTCCCATTTTGAGTAAAAAAATTGGCATAGCGCAGGTAAACAATTTATTTTCATAAAAGAAGTAGCTTTTTTTAACAGTATGTATAATATAATTTCAGATTAAATTGAACTTTGACGTACTTCTCCTAAATAAAACTACCCTTGTTTTCTTAAAATGGTCAATATTTTCATCCAAAATTGAAAAAATATTTAAGATTCCAACACCAAGATAACGTTGGTGTTGCTAACACATGGGAGTAGCAGTATTCTGAATGAATTTAAAGGGCCATATTAAATTTTTATATTTTAGGTATTTTATTTTATTTATATAATTTATTATATATATATATATATATACTTATGAAAATATTTAATTAATATTAAATAAAAGAAATTTTTAAAAAAAGCATTTTATTTTTATAATTTCGAAAAATAGATAATCCATTTTTAGTAGCTGAACCAACTACAATGAAAATTCATATTTCACCTAAAACTATGGGTAGCCTAGCCATATTTCTGTATTTAAATTAACTAAAAAAAGACTAAAAAAAGTGGTTGTTTCATCAAAACTTGTATATGAATCTAAAATAAATATTTTGAGTTTAACTAAAGAATTTGCTAAATAATTGAATGAGGATTGGCTCATACAGCTATTTCAATTGTTAATTTATCTAACAAATTTGCAGTTTAATCATTTTTAATTCATCAAAACATGTTTAGCAAATTTAGCAAATTAAAATGGGAGACTGAAAATTGGCCATGTTAATTATATGTTTTTTATAAAATATTATAAGATTTTTAAACTCTTTTTTTTCTGTGTAGCGGTTTTCTAGATTTCGTTGGTTGTGACGGCTGGCCGGCCGGCCGACAGACAGACATACATTTTTTTTTTGCTTTTTTAGAATCAGTAGGTCCTAAAACGTCGAGAAATGCCAAAAAAGTGGGGGTAAGAATTTCACTTTGAGCTCATGAATGTAATACTTAGGTCTTTCCGAAGTAATTAGTTAAAACTATTTATTACGGACTTTATCAAATACTGACTCATGTTTGAAACCATTCACATAACATCAAATGATAATTCATTAAAAAAATATTAAATAAACGGAATATAAAAAGAAACTGCAGGTCGAACAAAATAAGTTTCTTAAACTGATTTTAAAAGTTCCAAAAAGATTTAGCATACCTACGTCTAGGTTAAATTAGGTTAAGGTAGGTTAAGGTAGGTTAAGCTATAGTCGCCTTAAAAATCAATAACATATTGCCATTTTTAGTATATTATTCAAAATAATATTTATATTAATGTTTTAGCTGTTGTAAAATTAATATAATTAAACTCAGCAAAAATAATTTATTATAATAAAATGTATAAACTATGAGGACTAATAAATAAATTAAATTAAATTAAATTAAATAAACGGAATAATTATAACAACAACACTTATTAGTTTATAGCGAAATACACATAGAGATATATTTCGAAACAAATTCAAACTAAAATTATTCACCCTCCCGGATGCATATAATAATTCTCAGCAGTAAAATACAAAACTATAAAAAATCTATCAATATAAACATAATATTCAAACCAAGTTTATTACCGACAGTTTGTCAATATAAAATGTTTCTTACTAAAAACTACGGAAGTATTAAAAATTGATAAACATACATACATTATCTTCTGTTTTCATACATTCCATATCAACACGCAATTAAAACAGTAAATTCGTTAGAAATGTTTAAAAGTTTTGTAAAAATATATACCAAAAAGAAAATAAATTAAATTATCACATAATGCACAAAAGACTTGAACAAGTAACGAACCTAAACAAATCACTTACTCGCTTACACGAGGGATATAAATTTAAATCGCGGAAATTATTAGAGTGCGTATAAAAGTGTATAAAGATGGATTGATATTTGCACCAATCATACTAGATAATTTAAAAACAGGTCCTCGAGATTCCCGAGAGATAAGCTCCTTAACATTGTTAAATATATATAGTGGCTTTTATTGATTCATGATTCAACTTATATACCATTTCGTTAGCGAAGTGCAATAAAAGCACGTGGAGTTCTCAAGTACTAACTCAACGTCTGATCATAATTTTAAATTTTTGAGTTTATGTGCATATTCGCATCATAACTTAAAACATATTAATTCACACAACACCGTAGAGATACTCAACTACAACATACTAGTTCTTCTCCGTTTGTTAATTGAAGTAGTAAAGGGTAAATCCCTTAAATATTGTATGGATTTTATTACTCGGCCATCTTAGCGCGTGAATTGCAACTGTATTAGTGTTTACTATCTATAAGTTTTTAAAGTTTTTGGAGATCTGCTGTTAGTAAATGGAGAAAGTTTCTTGATTCTATTTTTATATCCTAGTTCAAGTACAGATAAAATTGTTGATGACTTGATGTTATTAACACTTCGTAATAAAGCGTGAAGAGTTCATATCAATGGTAAATAGTAATAACATTTAAGTAAAATCTTATGGTAATTAAAACATTTTCTTTCAATTTCTTTGACAGCAATGAATATTTGCATAATTTCAATACACAATTATGCAACACATATTAGAATAATGGGGTTTTTATGCTGTAATATTGATTATTTTATAATTGAATAAAAAAAAATTTAAAGAGAAAATAGAATGTGAAATGATAGAAACGGTTACAATAGAAAAATATAATGTTTTCTTAATTTAATTAAACTTTAAGAGATTTATTTTATTTCATCTTTTATGTTTTTATAATTAATTTTTTATGTAATTGTTTTGTATTTAATGTTTGGAGATGTTTAACATAAAACTGTAAGAAAATAGAAACAGTAGCTCAAAGTAAATGGCTTGGAAGTATACATTAACAAAACATTTCGAATATCTTTTTGAGTTGGAACTGCTTAAAATATAGATCGATCATTTAAATTTTTCTGCAGAAATTATTTTTGGAAAGTTGATTCTTTCGCCAATACTAATACAAAATGTTGCTATTTCTCTAGTATACATTTTGTACTCAATTAGTATCCATCAACTATTTCTCTAGTATACATTTTGTACTCAATTAGTATCAATTAGTATCAGATTTAAGAATTTGTGCTAACCATTTCTAAAAATGGAATAATTAAAAAAATCATAAACGGATCGGTTTTTGGTTGGTAAATGGTTTTAATTTTTTAGAGTAAATTATGAAAAATTGTGTTTTTTATTACTTTTACTGTAAAAGACTCACTCACTCACTCACCTTTAAAACAAAACAAAAATTTGTTGTTTTTATTTTATTTGGAGTTGCCAACAGTTTAAAAAATCTGTAAATTAACAAATAATCCAATAACATAGCGTGAAATGTAGTACATTTTGGCATCGTTATACACACTACTATTGAAGAAGGGTGCTTAATCAAAATGTACTTCATTTCACGCGATTACGAAATTTACAGTTCAAGCGTAGCAAGAGAAGATGACGGAAAAATAAATAATTTTGTTTTTGTTTTTACTGGACTGTGATGTAAGGCCTTTAAGAAACTACTTTTTCCGAGTCAAGTAGGGTATCATATGAAAGGGTTTGACTTTAGAATTTCTTAAAAATATATTTTAAAATTTTTCACCTCACAGTTTTTGAATAAAATTGAATAATAGCGTTTGTTTCGTGTTTTCTTTCCTCAACTTAGTTCCGAACCTTTTTGATAGAAAAACTTCAAAAGTCTTTGGAAATTTAGAAAAGGTGGTAACTTTTTAACGAAAAATATAGCAAAGTGTAGAAT
Organism: Diogma glabrata; assembly: GCA_963693315.1. NCBI lineage: Eukaryota > Metazoa > Arthropoda > Insecta > Diptera > Cylindrotomidae > Diogma > Diogma glabrata. Next base: position 19,069 of record CAVNZG010000455.1, on the reverse strand, counting down.
ACTCATAATCGTATTTATTAAGGGGGTGGGAATGAGAAAGGGTAAAAACATCATTTAAAACTCAGTTATGTGAGATATTTTATGAAGGAGCACTTAATTTAAGAAACATTGTAATTTTTTTTTAGAATTTTGCAGTGCATGGTTTTGAATTATTGTTAAAAAAGTACAACTAAAAGTTGTTCACCCCCACACCCCCTCCTTCCCTACGTTTTGACGTTGGCTGACGAAAAAATTGAATAACATCACAGAGTTAGGAGTTTTGCTAAACCCTGAACGAAAATTATAGCGAAGTGTCACATAGTTATTTGTCTGTGTGTTATAGGGGTTGGGAGTGGGAAGGGTGAAACAAATCTTTTATAATCTCAACGAGCTCATGTCAGAAAGAGAACTTAATTTAAGAATCATTGTAATTTTTTTTAGAATTTTACAGTGCACAGTTTTTGAATTATTGTGAAAAAAGTGCAACTTGAAGTTGGCCACCTTGGGTTTCGAGCTTAATTGGCCGAAAAATGTGAAAAAAATTCGCAGATATAGGAAGTTTGATAAACTCTGAACTAAATTTATAGAAAAGTGTCACATAGTTATTTTTCAGCATTTTGAGAGGATGACATTTGGGAAGGGGAAACAAATCTTTTTTGCTCCAAACGAGTGGGGTGTCATATGAAAGAACACTTAATTTTAGAAACATTCTAGCGTTTTTTAGAATTTTGAAGTTCACAGTTTTTGAACTGCTGTTAATTATTATTGAATTGTTATTTGAATTGATAATGTAAATTTCTTAACCAAACCATTTACAAGCTGGTGCAATTGAATCACTATTTAGGTACCATGTACTGCTATAGATAATATTTAACGAGATGTATCATTTTGTGTATTATTTCGATCAATTTTCAATCGATATTGCTATTGATTTCCGAAGAAAAAATCATTTTTTATGTACCTATAATGGTCTGGAAATATTAAAACTCTACAACACCACATTATGTTAATTATTTTTTACATTTTGTTCTTCTACGTTGACAGAACCCCCGGAATATGAATATCAATATATATAAGAATATATATATATATATATATATATATATATATATATATATATATATATATATATATATATATATATATATATATATATATATATATATATATATATATATATATATATATATATAATTTTGAATATATGAATTTTAAAAGGGTGGATTTTATAAATGAATATTCTTATTTTTAGAGAAATATTCGAAATAGTCAGGTGTTACAGAGTTCACAATATCTTAAGGATCATCTTTTTGATCTTTGGTATTTCGATAAACGGTTTTATATCGAACATTACATCTATTGATGAAATTAGTTAAAGTTTTGATTGGTAGGTAAACGTTGAACTATTTCTAAATATTTCTCAAGTTTGTTGGTTTCTTTAGTTTCTTGACTTATAATCGCAGAGATGAATTTATTATGTAGTTTTTGAAAAACAACTTCTGTAATTTTCTGAATATTTTTCATATGTCATACTTTTCATATGAATATTTTTCATACGGAAAAGATTTTTGGAAAAGCAAAAAATGTAGTTTAATAACTGCTTTTTCCTGTTCGATGTTCGCGTTCAACAACTTTTTCATGTGTTTTACCATCTCATCACCACCAATTGGTTGAGCACAATCGAAAAATTTATGATTGTGGACATTTTGAATAGTCTGGGTCTTGGAAGAACTTTGCCAAACTTTCTTCTTGAAACCGGATAATAGACTAAGGTTTTTTTATTTAAATGATATTAAAAAATTATTTCATTTTTATGTATAATTTCCAATTTTTATTTTACGATACGTTTACACTGAAAATTTTTCGTTATATTAAAAAGAAGAGTTATTATTGAATTTCTTTCATTGGCCTAATAAACAATGTCGTTGGTTCAATAAGGAACTTATTAATATTACGAAAATATTAAAAAATTTTTAAGCTCTAGATAACCGAAATGTAATAGCCGGAACTAGTTGAGTGTTTTTAAATTTTATTTATTTTTATCAAATTTTTATCAATTAAAATCAAAAATTAATTGCGAAATAAAAAGTGTTTTATTACTATAATACATATATTATAAATTGATTATTGATCTAACGAAAAGTAGTTTTTCGGCAAACGGCTGTAAAGTTTAACTTTAGTGCCGCTGGGGAGTAGCTAAAGTCTTACTTTTTAGCAGGCGACTGCAAAAAGTAACGCTATTTTTATTTTATCTGTCGGCGGCTGTAAAGTAACTTTCATATTTTTACAGCGGCTGTAAAGTAATTTTCATATTTTTACGGCGGCAGTAAAGTAATTTTCATATTTTTACGGCGGCAGTAAAGTAAAATAACATGATATTATTAATTTGTTCAAAACAGAATGCATTAAAATGAACAATGAATTAAATTCAATAAACATTAATTTCAGAAAATTTATTACCTAAAACATATTTATAAAAAATTTGATGCATTAATTCCATATTTTTAAACAAATTTAAACGTTTGCCGAAAAAATAGTGTATTGTATTCGGAGCTAAAGAGACTTTTCGTCTATAATTGTTGGCCTCCCTACGGTCGGTCGGCTCAACACAAAAAGTACAACTTTAGCTCCTAATTCAATAATATACTATTATTAATTGCTGTTTACATATTAATACAACGAACAATTTTATTGGATTTCAGTGCATTTTTCAAAAAAAGTTTAAAAATTGAAAACCACTCACCGTTCAAAATGGCCATAATATGCTATATATAGGGCATTCCACGTGAACGGGAACAATCAAATTTGTTTTTGTCTTTATAATTGGTAGTACTCCATCAGAAAACAATTTTGGAATTTTTTTAGAATTTTTGCTAGCCCCCTTGCTGTCAGTGACGATCACAAATTTGAATTTTTTTCCTAGAACGACAAACGATTTTATTTTATTTTTAAAACAATAATGGTTCGTTAGAATTTTCCCCGTAGAATACGATAATAGTATATTATGCAACGATCATGTAATGATGGTTATTAATGCAATAGCATTAACCGGGATACGAAACGAGCCAATGGCGAGTTTCGTATGGTTTATGCCAGTATATTAATAACCATTACATGAGAGTTGCATATGCTATTTTTTCTCCACATATTATTGAATAATGTGTCCATGTACTAGATGATTTCAAAGTTTCCATCGATTCTTGAAAATAAACAATCAAAACATTTTTGGAGAATGTCGAAATATTATTTGTATTTCTCCAGTCTATAAACCGTTGATATAGTTTTTCATACTTTTCTTAGATTTTTGGGGTAAAATATTTTGTACTGCATTTAGTGCGTGCTTCGATACGTGTGGAGGAGTCGATAGTAATTCTTCTATATCGCTGATATCAGACATTTTGATAATATAATTATCGAAGTTAGTTCTATTCTACGAAAATTTAATACCTACTGATTTTGACAAATAAAACAATTAGAATGGAATATAGGACAAACGTCGAATGCACAGCATGCTTGATAGAAAAATTATGGGTTTCTATTGATTAAAAATCTGTATCGTTATGAAAAATCTATATCATAATGGATATAATGGATAATATGAAACGGATTATGGGCATATAAGTGTATTATTATAGTACGGGCGTAGAAAAAAATATTAAAAAAATTTTTTAGTGTAGTTTTCTCCCTTATTTCGGGGTTATAACGTTTAAAATCAATTTTTCGAAATGTATGACACGTTTTTTGTTTGTTCCCGTTCACGTGGAATGCCCCATTTATATGGGTAGTTCTAAATACGTAGGAAGAAAATGGAGCTAATTACGGCACGACATGTTTTTTGCGTATAAGTTCTGGCAAGTAGTTTTAGTTAAAGTTAATGACGTTCTTTCAACTTTCTGAATGGGTCAGTCAAAAAAAAAATACATGAGTCAAAATTTAATTCTTGCTCCTAAATTAACTCAAAATTATCTCAATATTATCTCAAAATACGAAATAAACATTTATCTTAGTCAAATTCCGCTTTTAAAACTTCCAAGGGACTGATAATTTTTCAGTATTTCTGTTTAAAATGACAAAATTACGTCTAATGAAAAAATTAAACGATTTCTAAACCATATTCTACATATTCACGACGTATAGAACTATAAAATTACCTGTAATTAAAATACTTTTTACGAAAATACTTACCAGGCTACTGATAATGTGACTGGACAAAACACGATCTTGCTAGCAATGATGACTGTTTTGATTGATAAAACCTCGGACTAAGTAAAACACTTGCAATATTATATTTATTGTAATTTAATTAATTCCTGTGACTCATCACAGGAATTAATTAAATTACAATAAATATAATATTGCAAGTGTTTTACTTAATCCGAGGTTTTATCAATCAAAACAGTCATCATTGCTAGCAAGATCGTGTACTCGATAACTTAATCGAAATATGAATTCCCAATATTTTAAATGTGTTTTGATTTGGCAGGAAAATGATAAAAAATTCGAGGGACCAAATTTAATTGGATATATCTTATATGAAATATAAAGTAACTTCATGATTATTTACACATTGCTAACGCATTATTATTAAAAATTATTACTGCAGTGTAAATTTGTCTCTACACACTTAGAATTGTTGATTATTTAGTTTTCCAGCTTTGTTTTTCAAAAACGGACATACCAGGGGACTGATAATTTTACGTTTTGAATCATTTTTTTGTAAGAAATATATATCGAAACGGGTTTAATTTGAGGTCCTGCTAGACATAATTAAAGTTTACAGATTTCATTTGAAAAAAAAATTTTTTTTTATATTAATATACGAAATAAGCCATGCCGTCCAAAATTCCCATATTTGTAGAACTACCCATATATTAGACTGGTCGTTAAAAATGGGCATAGATATTTAAAAAAAAATTATTTTTGACCATGAAAAATGATGTGACCATACCATGACATGACCATGACCATGACATGAACGATGATTTTTCCATTCCAAATAAATTTTTAAGACAACGTTTTTGATTCAATTCAAAAATTGATTTTTCCTACAGCCGATAGTGAAAATAGACTTTTCAAGCTGTCTGTTGATGGTTCAAAGTTTGTTTTTGCCGCTTGGCGAGCGGCAATGTTTCTTTGCCGCTCGCCGAGCTGCAAGTAAATTTATACATACAGTAAAAAAATTATTTATTATGAATAATATTAAACGTTATTGGACTATTTTGTACTAGCTAACTTACTTGTAACGCTATGGTTATTACTGATAATACCCGTTTGTTGCTTTTTTCCAAGAGTTTTATGAGATAATGAAGCTTTATTTTCTAGTGATTCTTCAATATATCCCTCTGCTACTGCAGTAGACTTCCAACCGCCATGGCGTTTTAGACAAGTTATGTGAGCCCCAGAATCTGCTAGTAAAGTTGCCGAGGATCTTCGAAAGCAGTGACCAGTGTATAAAGCGGAATCAGGCAAATTTAAACATTGTGTTATACGTTTTGGCATGTTCCCAAATGTGTTCATTCCTAGGATACGATTTGTGCATTTGTCATTTTCGCATTTCAAAAAAAATCACCTCGTCGTCGAGTTTAACGGGCAAAGAGCCACATATTTACGTTAAAAGCTTAAATAATCGAGAATCTCGTTCTCCACCGTTTGATACAATAAATGTACGCCGAACTGCGGTTTTGGTATTGGGGTTTTCACTATTAGGGTAGTTCCATTGTCTTCTATGTCATCTATTGTCATTTAATTTAGTTCGTCCCGACGACAAGCTCCAGAAATACCAAACACGAAAGCAAACTAAAATTTTTAGAATAATTTATAATATTTTATCTTATTTATAAATATATTTTTTTTTTTTTTTTTTTTTTTTAATAAAATGTGTTGTGTAATAGGGTTTAGAATATGTGTCACAACAACACATAAATACCTTTTAAGACCTAGGTCTAGACCTGGGTCCCACAACAACTGGCGTTCTGAGGTGTAGATTAACGCTTTTTTTAAACATCTGTGGGTTGAAGCCACCTGAGACTAAGTGTTCCGGCAAACTATTCCATTTGTACGCAGTTCGGACAAAGAAGTCTCTCTGCGATCTGCCAGTATGACAGCGCGGGATCTTTACCGTTTCACTGGTTGCGGCAGCCGATTGCCGAGTGGAACGGGGGTAAGAATAAGTCTGAGGCATGATGCCGCTGATTTCATCTGAGCAATGCTGATGACGGTATTTGTAAAAAACAACGAGGTCAGCAACAGTGCGACGATGTTGTAGGGAATCAAGTTTTGATGTCAAAGTTCGATCACCTACAATTCGTATAGCTCGCTTTTGAACAGAGTCCAAGAGGGCCAAGATGGAAACAGAGGCAGCACCCCAAACTTGACAGCAGTACTCCATACAGGGACGAATATAGGACTTATAAACATGGAGCAATTGGTATGGAGTGAAAAATTTTTTGCATCTATTTAGGAGGCCGAGTTTTTTAGACGCGCTTTTTGCCATCGCCATTACATGATCGTTCCAGAGTAGGTCATTTGAAACTGCGACACCCAATAAACGAATGTTTTTACATTCACCTATTGGTTTATTACCGTATATATTACCGTAAACATCAAGTAAGATTTATCAGGAGCATCTAACAGAAACCTATTAATTTCTTCTCTTTTAAGAATCTTTAATTTTTTGGGTTTATAACCTTTTTTAGAAAGGTTATGAATCGGTTAAATTTTGAAATGTCGATATAATGTTTGGTGGATATAGTGGTTTTGAGCATCAAATATATAGACTACACCGTTGATGATTTCTTGGTTCTAACAATTTCGGATATATAAGCAAGCATGACATTTTTTGAATAAGATGATCCAACTTTATTCATTTTGCACCATTTAACGAACAAGTCATATTCTCTTTCATACCTTTTTTTGATTTTTCTGGTAATAAATAAAATTACACTCTCCGCGGCTTCTACGATGTGTGGCGGAGTGGAATCTATTTCATTTTCATAACTGCTATCCATAGTTTTAATAAATTTTATTATATTGCGAATTTACGTGTTGGCTATTTATACAATATTTATTGCTAAAACAAAATGGAACGCAAAATTTCCTTAGAAACAATGTAGCAAGGCTAATATGATAGAAATAAAAATAATTCTTAGCAGAGATTGAATGTAAATCTTTATCTGGTTTTGATCAATTTGAAACGGGCGGAGGAAAAATAGTATGCATGCTTCAAGCATAAAGTGACTTTTGTGCTCGGAGGCGAAATTTACAGCGCGAGCCGTAGGCGATTTCGCCTCCGAGCACAAAAGATTCACTTTCCGCTTTAAATATGCAATATACTATTTTGAGACGAAACATTTATTCTATTTTCGTAGAATATAATTATTATATACTCGGAACCTTCGGCGAGCGAGTTATATTTGCACTTGTCCGATTTATTTTTATACATTTAGGTAGTTACGTTTTCTCTATATTTATATATTCTCCAAGGGGGCGAATTACTATTTTTACGGTTTACCTATCAAATTCAGTTAACAAGCTGAAATGTGGGTTTAGTGGTCGAAAACACAACTATTTTGTTCTATTTGTTCTAGCAGATTTTAAATTGGTAAACTTTTTTAAATTGAATATCATTAAATCTCGCACTAGCAATCCATTTAAACCATAAATTAACTCTTTAACAATAAAACATAACCTCCTTAAATTCAAAATAAAAAAGGATATTAAAAACGGAATAAATTCCTACAAAAACACAGCTACCGTTTCTTGTACTTTTCGCTGTTGTTTTTTAAATATCGTTTTTCGCCACTATTAAAATCCACTCAACATAGCATATAAGAGAAAAAAAAAAATTTGTAGTTTGTGTTTATTTAACTTATTTTTCTTAAAATAAAAAAGAAAGAATTGTAATTTATTGTTTTGTGGTTTTTTATATTGTTTATATTTAGACATGTAATAAAATATTATCTTTGAAAAAACTAAATCTATAACATCTATCCAACACCATCCACCTACACATTTCAAACGACGGGGAGAAAATAAGAAGAGATAGTTATTCGAAACCAACAATTTTTTATTGAATAATAAAACAAACTTTTGTGGTTTATTTTTTTTCACCTAATAGAAAATTTTTTTGACAAAAAGATTAATTGAACTATTTCTCGTAGTTTGTGTTGTGCTAAAGAAGAAGATATGCTCGTACATAGAGAAATATACTCTATTGTGGTGGCAGAAAAAAAAGTAATATTTTAATGATTTATTCCGGATAACATTATACTGTTATTATTGCAATTGAGGTTTAATTCTTTAACGTAATTCATTCTAAAGAACCAAGAGGTATACATTATATGTTGTTGTTGTGGAGATAAAATAAAAGAGGTAATTAATTATATGACACCTTTGATGATATGTGACAAACATTAATCACCGAAGAAATAAAAGAAAAGATTAAGATTGTTTATGGTTTTCTTGTTATTGAATGATAGAATTTATTTTTGGTTTTAAGGATCTTGGCGGGTTGATCATTTTTAGGTTTGGTAATTATGATGTTATGTTGATGTTGATTGAGGCTAACTTTTTTATTGGTTTGAAGTTAATAGTGTGTGATTACTAGAAAGATATTATAAAGATGAAACTGAACGGATCTTATGACAGTTTGGATTTTGTTTTATTTATTTGACATTTTAATAATAATATATTTAATTCATTTCTTAAAAAATCCATATATAATAAAAGTTTGTTCCTCAAGTTGTTTTCATTTAATTATTTACTAATTTATTTTAAAATAAATTATATAACAAGAACTTGACTATTGCATTTTGACGTGTTATTTTATTATTTATACGTAAATGAAATTGATAAGAAATGCCACAAAAACAGAATTTCACTCGTCTTTTTGTTTTAAATACAGTTTGGTATAGTACTAGTTCGATTTTCAAATACATAGTTACTTAATTAAACTCATTTTTCTTGGGAATTAAACATTAAATTTAGGTTTTTCTCCCTTTGTTCTAATTTTGTAGTTTATGTAATAAAACTAAGTAAGGGTAATCAGTGTACTGATATTCCGTTTCACAAACTGTAGTTGAAGAGGTCCACACCAAAACGTTACATTTCCATTATAAATGATTTTACACAATTTGAAAAAATGTGATTACACTATTAATGTCTTAAGCAAGCTCTATTTCACAAAGGGGAAAAACAATCCTTGTGTAAGCATAAATAAATTAGGTCAGTCATCATAATTTGTATATTATGATTCCAAAGACATGATAATTATATGTATAAAAAAATGTTACGTTTTGGTGCAACTAATTGGAAATGTAGCGTTTTGGTGGGACTATTGTAGAAAAATTAACTTTTTGACTATGACCTACTTTTTTTTTTTTTACTAATTAGTTAGACATGTTTAGCACACTAAATCTAAATATGAAATATTCATTATTTAGATTTTTTGAATATCCGAAGATACCATGTCAACTATAAAGGAAGGAGATGAGGAAAATGGTAGGAATGGGGATATAGGGATAACTATACTAATTGTTTTAAATGATGATGAACATTTATTTAAATGCCTGAGAGGAAAATTCATCGGGAAATACAGAGGAAGGCATTGAGTTCCACAATTTGGCCACTCCATTAAAATAGTCGTTCTGGAAGGACACAGTTTTACAACGAGGTACTTGTACAACAAATGGATGGGATAACTCGGCAGCTCTTGTTTGTCGATTATACTGCGCACACGATGGAAGGATATTTTGAATTTCCTTAGAGGAGAATTCGCTAAAGTTATATTTATAGTAGATTGACAATTTAGCCACATTTCTTCTGTGTTGGAGTGAATCAAGCTGGTCCGTTAGTTCGGTATTACCAATCAACCGTATTGCTTTTCTCTGTACAGAGTCTAGACATTTTATTGTTGACTGACAAGCACCTCCCCAAACATGACAGCAGTACATGGACGAATAAAGGACATGAAGATTAGCAAAATTTGATCGGGATTAAAATACTTTTTACATCGACTCAAGAATCCTAATTTTTGCATTGCAGATTTAGCGAGGTTGGACACATGTTTATTCCATTTCAGGCTATTTTGAATATCCACTCCAAGAAGTCTAACTGATTCAACCTCACGCAGTTCCTCATGGAACTACTTCTATTACCATTGTAGAAAATACGTTACTTTAAAATTATGACAAATTTCACTTTTTGATATATTTTTTTTTTAAATAAAACGTGTTGTGTAATAGGGTTTAGAATATGTGTCACAACAACACATAAATACCTTTTAAGACCTAGGTCCCACAACAACTGGCGTTCTAAGGTGTTGTTGATGAAAATCCCATCCTCAATGGAACGGAAATACGATATCTGTAAAACGTGGTAGTGAACGAATATCTCTCCAAACACGGTTACTGCTATACACGTTAAACGAAGCATACGTTGAGTTTAAGAGCAAGTTTCCAGAACTAAAAGTAGGATTTTCAAAATTTGCAAGTCTTCGGCTTGATGAATGCGTACAATTAGCGCAAGGAGTTCGTAATATGTGTGTCTGCACAATCCATCAAAACTTGAAACTAATGTTTCAATATTCAAAATTAAGTTGTTTCGGTAGTGAGCAATTTCCAAACTACAAAAGTTTTTGATATGAATAGAAAAAGAAGTTTAAGAGACATTTTAAAAAATTTTAATTTGGTTAAATAAATTAAAATAATGATGGTTTGTTCCCAAGTTGTTTAAATTAATTTAATAATAATTTATTTAAAATAAATTTAATAATTTTTCTTTCTACAACTTTTTTAAATAATATTTTGTAACATGTTTCAACCATAAATAGTCATTCTCAAACATTTGAAAATATTATTCTTTATACAACTTTACAAAAAAAAGTTGTAAAAAAGAAAAATTATTAAATTAATTTTAAATATTATTATTAAATTAAGAGATATTATTTATTTTATTAGAAAAACTTAAATTCTAAGAGCACATTCTTCTTCGCAACAATTTACAAATTTCCAGAAGATGATCAGTTTGGAACTGTTCAATTCCAGTTATGAAGAATTCTAAATCTTCAAAATCTCTCCATGTCTCACCATACTGTTTCACCAGTAAATTAGTCATATCTCTCTTTTTCTCGTTTGAAACTTTATTTCCTAAGGCAACAGTTTCCCTCCCTTTAAGTAGGATATGTACTTTTCACCACTTTCATATATGAAGTTTTCAAAACTTTAGCAAGCATGGACGGCAATTTTGAGATCTTTTAAAAAATGCACGCTTCATATTTTGTATTGTATACCATTTATTGGTTTTAATAATTGACCTAATGCCTTAACATCATACAAATGCAAATCATTTCCTAAAATCTTTACATGGCCATGTTTGGCTTAAATTTCATAAATTGGAATAAATTTCACAATGTCCTCTAACTGGGAAACAAGCTCAATATTTTGCAGTAATGACGGTGCTCTATGTAGGAGCCAAAACATCGAGCTGTGAAGTAAATGTTGATTTTGTTTTGCCCCAACAGCAATCGCAAAACAATCTCAATGCTTATACATCTTCAAATTCAGTATTATCCAGATGATTGAGCAATGCTGAACTAACACACACTGATCCACAGCCAGCTTGATCTTCACTCCAGTGGTAAAACGTTGGGTCTTTAGTATCCCTTGTAGTGACACACATTGTATAAAAACTTAATTGTCTTAAATAAAATGCATCCCCTATAGGAGATTTAGGTAATGGCTATACCTGTTGCAGGTCAAAGCACAGTGCTAGTGATTTTGGCACATCTGTTTTAAGTAATTTATAAAACGTGTTCGCTTTTAATTTATATACCTATGCATAATTCGTTCCAGAATCTTTAACGTAAAGTAAAACACTCATTAAGCTCCATGTACACATATTTTTATGTTTACGATAATTTTTTTTAAATCTGGGATTTCCCTCACTGTGCGATCAATGTTATTTTTCTACTTCAAGCTACGAAAATGTCATTTTAATATATAGTAAAATCTATCTGAGAGTGAAACTTTTTCTAACTAGTGACTGAAAATTTTTTTCTAACTAGTGAGTGAAAATAAATGAGTTTCAGTGGTCGCCTACAGGTGGTGGTTAAAACCAAATATTTAAAAATTATCTTTAAATTTACATATTACTACAATTAGGCAATTTTCATGTATTTACGAAACATTAATGCGTATATGTTAAACATAATATATAATATATTACTGTAATTTACCCCATAAAAATATAATTTTACACATTATTAAAGTTTTTGTAAATTATAAAAGTTTATTCTGTTTTATTTGTTAGAAATATTGAAAGTATAATTAATATAATGATTAGTAGTAGTGGTTGGTTTCATCGATGGTGTAGATGGGAGATTTATGTTGGAAGCTGATGTATTATTCAAAGGATTGAATATTTGAGATTGAATTTGATTTACTGTTTCTGTTGTTGTTTCGGTTGCTGTGTTTATTTCTGTCAATATCGCAGTATTTTCAAGATATTGAATATTTTGATTGAATATTTGAGATTGGATTTTATTTACTGTTTCTGTTTCTATCAATATCGCAGTACTTTCAAGGGATTGAAATATTTTATTACCTCTTTTTATTTTATCATTTATGGAATCATCTATATACTGCTCAGCCACTTCTGTTCTGGCAGATACAGAAGCTGATTTCATTAAAATTAAAAGACATAGTGGATGGAAAGCCAGCAGCCAGATGGTAGTAAAATATTTCAATCCCTTGAAAGTACTGCGATATTGAGAGCAACAGAAACAGTAAAAAATCCAATCTCAAATGTTCAATCAAAATATTCAACCCCTTGAAAATACTGCGATATTGACAGAAATAAACGCAGCAACAGAAACAGTAAATCAAATCCAATCTCAAATATTCAATCCTTTAAACAATTCATCAGTTTCCCACATGAATCTGCCATCTACATCATCGATGAAACCAACCAGTACTACTAATCATTATATTAATTGTACTTTCAATATTTCTAACAAATAAAACAGAATAGACTTTTATGATTTACAAAAACTTTAATAATGAGTGTGTTTTTTTTCTATAAACTAAAAATATCTGTAATATCTGTAAAAGTTTTCAGAGAAAATATATGATCTGAGATATATCCGAGAATAAAAAAAAACACGGAACAAAAAAAAACAGATAATTTTTTTGACGTTCAAAATATCTCAATGTGTAAATTTAAATTTATATTTTCGAACCATTCATATTGTCTTCCATCTGTAGGCGAACACTATTATTGTATTGGCATACAATAATAACATTATTTTACACTGTTAAAAATTATATGTAAATATAATATTGCTATTTTGGCTTCCATTTCCACTTCCACTGCTCTTGTAAGTTTTTAATAGATGAATTTGTAAATATTATCATTTATATTTACAAGCGTAGAAAAAATAGCGTTTTCTACGCGTGCTAAAAACCTTTGTGCGTTCCTGAACAAAAAGTCCAGTCACGCAAAAAGAGACGTTTTCACCACTTGTTGAAAAATCTACTATTGTTTATAATTTGTTTTGTTTGTTTTGCGAATTACTCGTTATGAAAGGTGCTCGTTACTTTTTGTTACTTTTTGGTGCAACTCTTATACTAGTTTCCCACCGCAGAAATTTACTATGTAGTATAGCAAATATTTGATATTAGTTTGATTTCTCACCGTTCATATTATATAAAGATAATGTTTCGGTGGGAAATCAAACCTAACTTGACACTAGAAAAAAATTGATATATCAAAATACCGTACTGTCAATTTTATATTTGATATTAGCGTTATAGTTTTTAAAATGAAATTTACAACCCAGAGAAAATCAAACTAGATTTAGACCAGCCCTGCCATTGTTTTTGAACAGCATAAAATACATATAAGTTTTATTCTATAACGTCTTTTTTAAATAATTCTCTCACGAAAACCAAACGTCTACGTTGACTACGTTTTTCATGTCCTATTCCTTTATAATGCAGTACTAAACATATCCATATCATAATCAACAATTAATACATACACTTTAATTTATTACATATCAGAAATGAATCTTACAAGCTAAAAATCGCAAGAAAACGCAATGTTTACAAATTCCATAAAATGACATTTCACCTATAAAATAATAATTACGTTTCACACCGTCGATATTATACTTTATTTGATAAGTATTATATTTACTAGCTAGCAAATGAAAATAGCAAATTTAAAATAATTGTTGTGATAGTTTGCTTTCACACCGTTGCTATTATACTTTATTAAACTATACTAGCTAGCAAATTGCTACGGTGGGAAACTAGTATTAGATATCATAGCGGTATTTTACGAAATTTGACGCATTTTCTTGCAATTTTCAGTCGAATTTTCGATATAATTCAGTAATTGGAACCGATTTACGTACATAACTTTTTTTCTAAGAAAATTGGAAATGTAACGTTTTGGTGTCGACCTCCACAGTTATTCTTTTATAACGTAACTTTATAAGTGAATTTATGACTTATTAACAAAGAAGGTTACATCACATAATAAAACTGCAACATTTCATTCAAGTCATTAATCTATTCAAACAAACCAAAATTTTAGCAAATCATTCCACAAAATCAATAGAAATATACTTTTCCCATTTAAATTTAGGATATTTCAAAATGCATTAAAAGTAATTCAATAAAAATTTAAAAAAAAATTAATTGTAAAAATATTCTCATAATTTTCAAATGTCAAACAAACAAAAAAATTTAATTTAAAAATTTGTCCAACATAAGATCTTTTAACAAAAGGTTCCAATAAAATGAAAAAAAATTCAACTCATCTGAGAGAATTTTTTTTTGAATAAAATTTAAATCAGGCAATAATAAGAATAATCGCAAAATAATATCATTTTCGTTGTTGTTGTTATTTGGTTTATAAAACGTTTTACATCGTCATCACAAATAGATACGATAGAAATCTTTTATTTATTTTTATAATCAAACTCATCAGAATATCAATGAGAATTTTGAGAAAATCCCATGAACTAAATACGTATACCTTATGTACGTGTGGAGGTAAGCTTATAAATACACCCAAAATTCAAGTCAGAAAATGTTGCTATTATAAAATTTGAACTGCCGTTCTTGGTCATATTTGGAGAAAATCATAAACTGCATATATGATTTAATTTTGAATCTTGTTTTTTTTAGGTATTTTTGACTTTTTCTTTAACCCTTGTGTATTTTATAATAATACTACATAAGCATACACATACTTTTAAAAAATCTGTTTAAAGCGGTAATGTTCAATTAATTTTACTTCGTCATAGAAATGAAGATTTTTATAATAAAATTTTATAAAAATTTATAAAATTTTACGATCATCTGATCGTTATCTAATTCTTCTTAAAATGTCAATCTATATAGCCAATGGTTATTTGTTATTGTCAAAAAAAAAACTTAAAAAATGTATGTCTAAACTCTTTTTTGTGTGATGGCTAAAAGTAAAATTAAACTAATATTTATATGATTAATCTATCTCTTTCACATGGTTAGATATTTTTTGTTTAGTTTTTGTCTGTTTATATTTTATAACAATAAATAATATAGTCATTGTTTGAAAGAATAAATACAAATAAGTACTATCGATCTTTTTATATCTAATCGACCTATAGTATTTCAATCACACTTTTCATGACGGGTTAATTTGCTGTTGTGTGTGCTAAAAACTGATTAGCCTTTTTAATTAGTAAATGATATTTTAAAAAAATAGGTAATAAATACTATAAAATTGTTCACGAAGATCACAGAAATTAAACTTCAAACCGCATCACGATGAGTATGAGCATTATTACAAACCCGAAAATTATGAGTGAATTCAGCCCCAACCACTACCGGTTAATAGAAACAGCTAACAAATATCAGGAATTTGCAGATTAAATATCATTTATTCTCTTCCATTTAATTATATCAGCTTTATTTGTATGTTTTTTCGATAATAATAATAGTATGTATTATTGTATTGTTTTCTAATGAACTAAGCCTAATGAACTTAACCTATTGTCTAATAAAAATTTTCTAATAAAAAATTATCATTATTCAATTGGTATGATTCCAATTGGTCAAATTGTTTTGATTTCATTAAAATTATTTTCAAATTATAATCACAATTGCTTTGATAAGTTTTGTTCAACAATCAAATTTTAATTTAATAGTACATTATGATGCTAGGACATAAAGCTAAAGATTTTGGACGGTTGTGGAGTTTGCAAATCATGTCGCCAGCCGAGATTTGCACCCACATTAAGTCCAAAAAAGCTTACGTCCGTGCATCATATACTATTTTTTATTCGCCGCAAGCCAATTATTTAAAAAAAATTTGATTATTCTAATTTAAAATTATAAATTTTAAAATAAAAATATGTGGAACAAGTAACCTTTGACAAAATATTTGTTATTTCTTTCAAATTATTGTATAACCATGACAACAAATGATAACAACTATTTTAATTGGATAATGAAACTTTGAATTTAAGGGTTGCTTTGATAAAAAAATTCTATTTTTCAAAGAATTTAAACAAATACAAATGCTTTTTACTTTTTTGGACGTAGCTATGACAACAAAATAAATAGTTAAAAAGTGACACTTTAAGGCAGAAAATCACAGTAATAAAGTAACACTTTAATATGTAGGCGATTAAAAATTCTCTTATTTCGTTTAGTTGAACTTGGTTGATTGTATTAGAAGGGCGTTTTTTATCATCAGGGTTTTTTTTATTAAGAAATTTGATTTATCAATTAAAACAATAAAGATTTATTGTTTTAATTGAAGAAAATGTTTTTATTTTTTATAAAACACAATTCTTTGTCAGAGAATAAAGTATTGTAATCGATTCGTGAATAATGAATTTTATTCTCTCGCAAATTAAAATTCTCGCTCGTGCCTCGCTCAATTTTAAACCATTGCTTGAGAATAAACTACTTCATTATTCACTCATTGATTAAACTACTATTTTCGCAAAAACTGTAATTATTAAAAAGAAATATCTCCTAAACGAAGTAGTTTACTGAGAAGTTGTTTGAGAGAGTTCAGCTTCACATCATGCTGTTATGTTAAATGTCTGTTATGATATGGTGTGTTTTTACGATCATCCACCAGGGTTATTATCCGTCCCGATTTCGTGAAACTGCGCCGATTTGTAACATAAATTCCCGTACCTCAATTTTGATTGAAAACGTCCTATAATGGGAATATATATATATATATACATATATATAATATATATATATATATATATATAGCATATATATATATATATAATATATATATATATATAATATATATATTATATATATATGTATATATATATATATATATATATATATATATATATATATATATATATACATATTGATATGCACATATTTGCATTCTATATATATATATATATATATTATATATATATATAATATATATATATATATATTATATATATATATATTATATATATATATATATATATATATATATATATATAATATATATATATATATATATATATATATATATAATATATATATATATATATATATATATATATATATATATATATATATATATATATATATATATATATATATATATATGAGCAATTTCACGCAAGTTCAGCAAATTTTTGGGAAATTTTGACTTGACCCCTTTTAATTTTGGTTATTTTTTGTTTATAGATAGTCTTTGATAAATAAAAAATACAAGTTCTCTTAGATATTTTTTTTTTCGACCAGGGGTCTTCACAGGGTGCCCCTCAATTTTTGTTATTTTGTGATGTGACTGCATTTTGACGAGCGATTGTAGAAAAACTACTGAATCGATTTTCATAAATGATATGTCGTTGAATAGGTATTAGAACAAAGTTTTTAAAAATGTACACTGTTAATTTTTTGAAATAATTTTTAACGGTGTAACATAAGAAAAAAACGGTGTAATTGAAAAAAAGATGGCATAGCCTCTTTTTTTTTTTTTTTTTTTTAAAACTAAATTGAAGCTTATTTTATATCTAACCACTTGTGAAAGTTGAGAGCACGCGTTATTTTTTGTTTTAAAGATAAAATTCGTTGTGCATATGACTGTCGGGAATCAGTTTTTTTTGTTCTGAAGGAAAATTATAAAAATGGCGTTATAAACTAAGAGATATTTTTTTTATGTTAAATATCAAATATTTTATTATTAGATGAACTTTTTAAAATATTATAAAAATTATATATGTAGTACAATAAATAAAATAAATACAATTGTTAGAAATGATTTACTTATTTTACAAACAGAAGTTTCTTTTGAATAGGAAAGCACTTCTGCAATTATTTTCTTTGTATTAGATGGCATAAAAAATGAAATGTTTATTTATCACTTTTAGTGATCACTTGTCACTCTTATAAAAAATAATTTGACAGTCTTGACTGCAAACAAAAAAGCCGTATAAACAACTAAATCTATTTAGGAACTTTTTGACTGGAGAAGTATTATGTTTCGTATTATGTTATTATGGAATCATAAAGTAAAAGATTATTTTTCAACATTAAATTACAAATATTTTATTATTGAATAAACTTTTAAAAATATCATACAAATTATATATGTGAAAATAAATATAGTTATTAAAAAATTATTTACTTATTTTACATTCAAAAGTTTCTTTTGAGTTGGAAAAACATTTTTGTATTTATTGTCTTAGTATCTACTGGTACAAAAGAATGAAATTTTTGAGTCCACTTATAGTAATCGCATTTTTATATCGATTTTGTAATTTTCTTTTGTTATTTGATATTCATTTTTATCGGCGTATCCAAAGTTCATGGTAGATTCCCATTTTAAAGCCCATTCGAAAAGTTTTTTTGGTGTATCAATAATATTATCTTCGCTCGCCTTACTATAACGGGTGCTGCAGCACGCTTCTCAGTGTACCACCCAATTCCATCACGAAGGTCCCTTTCCATGGCTGGTAGCATGAAAATGCCATTCAGCGTCAACCTTAAATTTAACTAATTAACTTACGCCACCATAAAGAAGACTTTAAGGTTGAGCGCTGAATGGCATTTTCATGCTACCAGCC
>CAVNZG010000454.1:10000-23540 GCA_963693315.1 Diogma glabrata | reverse complement strand
TATATATATATATATATATATATATATATATATATATATATATATATATATATATATATATATATATATATATATATATATATATATATATATATATATATATATATATATATATATATATATATATATATATATATATATATATATATATATATATATATATATATATATATATATATATATATATATATATATATATATATATATATATATATATATATATATATATATATATATATATATATATATATATATATATATATATATATATATATATATATATATATATATATATATATATATATATATATATATATATATATATATATATATATATATATATATATATATATATATATATATATATATATATATATATATATATATATATATATATATATATATATATATATATATATATATATATATATATATATATATATATATATATATATATATATATATATATATATACATATATATATATATATATATATATATATATGTATATATATATATATATATATATATATATATATACATATATATATATATATATATATATACATATATATATATATATATATATATATATACATATATATATATATATATATATATGTATATATATATATATATATATATATGTATATATATATATATATATATATATATACATATATATATATATATATATATATATATATATGTATATATATATATATATATATATATATATATATATATATATATATATATATATATATACATATATATATATATATATATATATATATATATATATATATATATATATATATGTATATATATATATATATATATATATATATATATATATATATATATATATATATATATATATATATATATATCGTTATATATATATACATATATATATATATATATATATATATATATATATATATATATATATATATATATATATATATATATTTATATATATATATATATATATATATATATATATATATATATACATATATATATATATATATATATATATATATATATATATATATATATATATATATATATATATATATATATATATATATATATATATATATATATATATATATATATATATATATATATGTATATATATATATATATATATATATATATATATATATATATATATATATATATATATATATATATATATATATATATATATATATATATATATATATATATATATATATATATATATATATATATATATATATATATATATATATATATATATATATATATATATATATATATATATATATATATGGGTAATTCTTTTATAAACCGAACAGATTTGGACAAAATCTGACCGACCCATTTTTGATTTGGCTGAAATTTTTTTTAGGGGTTTTCTATCGAAAAGAAAGATATACGTTTTCGATGATTTTTTTTTTGGAAAATAGAGCTGTTCTTAATTTCGAGAATTTCGTGATTTTTGTCATGAAGACTTATTTTCAAAAATTCATATCTTCGGTTTTATAGAAGATAGAAGAATTTTCTTTTCTTTATTTGAAAGTTAAAAGATGGAAATTTTCAAAAATAAATATTTTTAACTATAGTTATTAACAAATTCCTATTGTTATAAACAAATAAAATGTTAAAATTAAATTTTAACTATTGCCCCACCCATGAAATTAGTTTTTAATACTATCATCGTATTCATCGTTCAATTTTCTACAAAAAAAGTATTTTTTTAATGGAGAAATGATATTTACTGTAAGATATAAATTAATTTATCGAGCGCGGGACAACAAAAAATTCCATATATGGGTCATTCTTTTACATAGGACAAAATGTGACTAAGACATTTTTGATTCAGCTGAAAATTTTTTTGAGGGTTCTATATAAACATTACGATATACTTGTTTTCTGATTTTGTCTTGTTTTTGTTTTTTAGGGGAAATAGAGCGGTTCTAAATTCCGAGAATTTTGTAATTTTTGGCTTGAAGACTTGTTTTCCAAGATTTATAACTTCAGTTCTGGTAAAGATAGACACTTTTTGTTTGTTTTATTTTAAAGAATAGAGATGCAATTTAAAAAAAAAATTATTAATTAGAAAAATTATTAACAAATACCTATTGTTATAAACAAATAAAATTTTAAAATCAGTTTTTAGTAATTATATAAAAAAAATAAATAGTGTTCAATGTAATCATCGTGTTCTACGTTCAATTTTCAATAAGAAACGTATATTTAATTAATGAAAAAATGAGTTTTACTGTTACAAATAAGTTAATTTTTCCAGCGCCGGACGACAAAAATTTATAAAATTTGTTATCGTATCGCGCTCGATAAATTAGTTCATTTCTAATAATAAAACTCATTTATCTACTAATTAAATATACGTTTCTTATTGAAAATTAAACGTAGAAGACGATGATGACATTAAACACTCTTTATTTTTTTTATATAATTACTAAAAACTGATTTTAAAATTTTATTTGTTTATAACAATAGGAATTTGTTAATAATTTTTATAATTAACAACTTTTTTTTTAAATTGCATCTGCATTCTTTAAAATAAAACAAACAAAAAGTGTCTATCTTTACCAGAACCGAAGTTATAAATCTTTGAAAACAAGTCTTCAAGCCAAAAATCTCAAAATTCTCGGAATTTGGACCGGCTCTATTTCCCCTAAAACACAAAAAAAAGAAAAAATCCGAAAACAAGTATATCGTAATGTTTATATAGAACCCTCAAAAAAATTTTCAGCTGAATCAAAAATGTCTTAGTCACATTTTGTCCTATTCTTTTCGGTATGTAAAAGAATGACCCATATATGGCATTTTTTGTCGTCCCGCGCTCGATAAATTAATTTATTTCTAACAGTAAATATCATTTCTCCATTAAAAAAAAAACACTTTTTTTATAGAAAATTGAACGATTATACGATTATACGTTATAAAAAAATACTTTTTTTATAGAAAATTGAACGATAATATTAAAAACTAATTTCATGGGTGGGGCAATGGTTAAAATTTAATTTTAACATTTTATTTGTTTATAACAATAGGAATTTGTTAATAACTTTAGCTGAAAATTTTTATTTTTAAAAAATTCCATCTTTTAACTTTCAAATAAAGAAAAGATAAACCTTCTATCTTTTATAAAACCGAAGTTATGAATTTTTGAAAATAAGTCTTCATGCAGAAAATCACGAAATTCTCGAAATTTAGAACAGCTCTATTTTCCAAAAAAAAAAAAAAAAATCCTCGAACACGTATATATTTTTTTCGATAGAAAACCCTTAAAAAAATTTCAGCCAAATCAAAAATGGGTCGGTCAGAAAGGTGTTCGGTTTATAAAAGAATTACACATATATATATATATATATATATATATATATATATATATATATATATATATATATATATATATATATATATATATATATATATATATATATATATATATATATATATATATATATATATATATATATATATATATATATATATATATATATATATATATACACGATATGAAATATAACGAAAACGACCGGCACTCTCACGGTTGCATTTGTTGAGGGAGATCAAAAAAATTTTCTGTATATATGTGTTCTATTAATATCTCAGACGAGTTCGTGAATCAGCAAAATCCGACACGTGGTTAAGGAACTAGAGCCTTTTTTCTAAAAAAAATTGATTTTTTAAAACCGTTAAAACGGCCGTTTGGATACTAATATTTTAAAAAACTTAATGAACTTAGAATTTTTGGAACTCTTTACATCAATTTGTATTAAAAATAGACCTCTGCAGTTAGAGGTTCCTGAGTGAGCGGCTCCAACAAAAAAGTTTGCAAAAAAAAGTTTTTTTTTAAACAACCGGCACTCTCACGGTCGCATTTGTAAAGCCAGATCAAAAAACCTTTCCCAAAAATGTGCTTTTATTAATATCTTGGACAAGTTCGTAAATCAGCCAAATCCGACACATGGTTAAGAAACTAGAGGCTTTATACTAGAAAAAAACTCTGTTTTTTAGATCCGTTATAACGGCCGTTTGGATTCTAATATTTTTAAAAACTTCAAAAATTTAGAATTTTCAAAACCTTTTTAATCAGTTTCTTTCAAAAAGAAGACCTCTGCAGTTGGAGGTTTCTGAGTGAGCGGCTCCAACAAAAAAGCTTGTAAAACACCAAATGCGTTTGAATCAACCGGCACTCTCACGGTCGCATTTGTGGAGCCAGATCAAAAAACCTTCCGTTAACATGTGTGTTTTATTAATATCTTGTACAAGTTCGTAAATCAGAAAAATCTGATCCATGGTTAAATAACTAGAGGCTTTATACTAGAAAAAAAATTTGTTTTTTTAATCCGTTATAACGGCCGTTTGAATAATAAGATTTTTAAAAACTTCATAAGTTTAGAATCTGTGAAAACATTTTAATCCGTTTCTTATAAATATAAACCTCTGCAGTTAGAGGTTTTTGACTCGTTGGCTTCAACAAAAAAGTTTGCAACAATCCATAACTACAATTTCCAAAAACCTTATAACAGTCAATGAAAAAAAAATAAAAAGGTTTGAATAGAAGAAATTAATTTTTTTTCTTAGAAATAAACTATTTTGATATTTTGCAGTAATTGGACGACATATGATATAGCGTAGGCTTGTGTCATAAATTGTCACACACATGTTCTGTGGTAGATTTGATATTTTTTTGTTGCAAAATTGGATAGATATAGTTTTGCTTATATGTAGCTAATTTTCTTTTTAAAATTTGTTCGATATCTGTTTTAAATTAGTTTGTGTTGTTTAAACTAATCTGATACATCAGATTCTACTAACACACAAAACTGTCTGATCTCGAAATCTACCTATTTCTAGCGAATATACGTGCCGCTTGGACTTTTTGGTTTGTGATCAAACATTAATATCTAAAAATTGTATCTGTTCATATTTGTGTGTGTCTAAATTTTCGATTTTGGCTATGTATTTTATAAATGTCTAATTGCTTTTTCATTTATTTTGACTATTTCTGATGATATACTCAATATTAGACCAAATGGTTACATTACAATCAATTCACTTGATTGGAAAGCGACTAGTAATTCTTGAAATATCAAAACAATGATCGTAAATGTAATTATAAGGACCGACAGATAGCTGCGGTTAGCGGTACACACCAGTATTTATTATTGTGATAATAATTAAATTGAATTAAGTGAAATAAACAAATTAAATAATTAAATTAGATAATAAATTTTTTTTAGGTCTTTATGTCCTCTAGGCATCACCATATTCAATTTATTGTATCCTCATTAAGCCTTTAACCAGTAGAAGATTAAAATATTAAAATGCTTCATACGATACCTCATTTGTCAAATTGTGATTAGTAGTTTAGAAGTTATGAGGGAACAGATGAACATACATACATACATCGACCAACCACATAGCTAACCGTAGTCAGGTAGTTACAAGGACACTTTGATATCGGCGGTAGTTCGCCTACGTTATCGTGTACACAACGATACAACAGTATTTATTATTGCAATAAACAAAACGGTCTCGGTCATTCAATGAGAGTGTTAGCCAATATGAAATTATTCCCAATTATCGGGTGCACCCAAGCAAAGTCGTTAGTTAAAGGTAACAACATATTTATTTTTGAAATGTGCTAATTAAGTCCTTTCATGTGATACCAAACATGACATTATTAAATTAAATTTTTTTAGGTCATGACCTTATGTCCTCTAGGCCATTTTCAATTTACTGTATCATCATAAGCCTATAACCAGCAGAAGAACAAAACGCTTTATTCGATACCTCATTTGTCAAATTGTGAATAGTAGTTTAGAAGTTATGAAGGGATGGACATGCATACATCGCGAACAACAACATAACCCTTTTTTTCGTAGTCGGGTAATAAAGTTAAAATTTGAATTAAATCATAAGAAGAAATATAATTCTAATACGACATTTAAGAATGTCATAAAAGTAATTGTCAAGTGGATGAGTTAGTTTAAAGTTTAACAAACTAAAGCACTCCTCTTTACCGAACATAAATAAAGGTAAACGCTGCATTGAGGGGAAACAAAAACCAGACTGAGTAAAACAACAACATTGAAAGAAGCAACAAGAAAATGAAATTGGCTGCATATAAGACAGACAAAAATTCCAATAAGGTAGAATGAATTTGATGGTATCCCAAATAAGGCTTTTCTTCAGTGACATTGTAAGCCTGCAATTTCGCCACAAATAATTTAAAATATTGCTTTGTTAAAACTGAAATAATAAGCTTTGTTGAAATTAAATAGTAAATTATTAATAAAGTTTTATTGTTTATTATTTTTCGTCAAATCAATAATAGTGGATTATCCAGGAACTCCACAACACTAATATCAATACATAGTGAAATTTTATTAATTTCAATGGGCAGAATAAAATATGTCAAAGGATCGTTCTCAAATATTTGATTTTTGTAACAACAAATTGTGTAAATATTTTTTGTTTAACAACTTTAATAGTTGTAACAATTTTTCATAAATCACCGGTTTATTTTGATGCAATGGTTTTTCTTTACGATAATATGCATCAATCACTCATTTATTTTGGTGCAACAATTTATCTATGATCTTATTCAACAATTACCTGTTTTTTTGGTGCAACGATCAATTTATGATATTTTTCAACAATCATCTATTTATTTTGTGCAACGAGTTTTTTTATGCTTATTTTTAACTATCAGCCATCTTTTTAGGTGCAACAATTTATTTATGATATTATTTTAAAAAAAATAACCTATTAGTTTTGGTGAAATGCAATCGCCTATGTATTTCGGGCAACAATTTTTGATAAAAATTTTTTAACAATAGGCAACTATTTATTTTCCTGGCAATCATAGCAAATGTGATAATTCTATTGGAAACACTAATAAATTTTAATAAAAATCGTTTTCAACAACATCTACTGGTGCAACATTCGACGCAACATTTAGTAATAAAAATTCTATCATTTATATGAGTGGCTAAGCCTATTTAGTATGGAAGGTTGAATTCGTTGGATCTTCAAATAATTGGGTGAGTTAATTTTCTGCTATCAACATTTGATAATCATAGCTGATGTAGAAGTGTTGGCCTTTGTCGGTCAATAGTTTTTTGTCGTCAGTGTTGATTAACATTTCAACCTTTGTTTGCGTTCATTCAAAAAATTTTACTTGCGAAAGAGTGAGGATGAAATTATCGATTCCTCGTACTGAAACTAATCGAAACCAACTCAAGGTGTGCGTATTCTCAAGGCATCAGAGAGATATCAAGGAGCTTTCGACATATACTTTTTTTGGAGTAAAAATAGTTGTAATATCCTTCGCTTAGCATTGCTTGCGATAACTCAGTTGGATGATTATGGCTAAGATATATACCACGCCACACAGTACGATTTCAGTCATTGTTAATTTTAAACAACAGAGTGAGAATGGCATGTTTAGTTACATTTAAAGGATTATTTAACTGTAAAAATAGGGGTTTCTCAGTGGTTAGAGGCATTTTTAGTAAAATAGATAGTGATAAAAATAATTATCTCTCACTGTTTTGCAGATACAAAACATAGCTGCTGTATCACTTCAATTACATACATACACGAGTTTAATACATAGTTTGCAGAATAGATAATTTGTAGCCCATTCGTGGTATTTTTTTCACAATCAACGTCAACATAATTTAGTTTGTGGGAACACTGCTGGGAGTTGAATTTATAAATTGTTAAATTTCATTTTGTTAACATAAAGTTTATTTCGTTTGTTATTTTTTCCATTTTTCATTTCTTCCCTACTATACAATTTCATGTTGCTATTGTTTTGCTTTTTTCTTTCATTTTAAATTGAAAACTGATTTTCTTTCTACAAAATTATAAATGTATTTATTCTAAAGTTAAACAAGCAAAACACGAAAGAGCTGTCTTTATTAATATGCTGAGTAATTATGTATAGTTTATAAACATTTTTATGAATTAACATAATGAAAATGATAGAAAAACTATTGCTAAAGTTTTCACACTTCACTGTGTAGGAAAACAAGTATCGACTTAAATATCGATGATAAAAATATATTTAAATTTCAATAGTAATTAAATTTTCAATTTTTAACTCTTGTAAAAAATATTTTTTGATAACATCATAAATTTCAATCACATTTTAACAGATATCAACAGTAAAATATTTTATTCAAATAGATAACAATAAACAATTATTATGCCATATGCAAATTCTAGAATTTTCGTAAATAAAAAAGAATTTGAATAGCCGAAAAATGAAAAAAAAAAAAACGAATTCTGACTGACTGATTGATATATTGTATAATAAAATATGAAAACTAACTCAATTAATATCAAAATTTTAATTAAAATTATACAGCATTTATGACCATACGTGATATGTTTCAAAATTATCAATTTTATTTGTGGTGACAAGTTTAAATTGTTTAAAGCTTCAGGAAAACAGCATAAATGATAGTGTTCATCGTTTACATCGATTCCAAGAACTCCTGTTGACACGTGAGATTAATAAATATTTGCGCCATTATAGGGGTTCGTATATTTTTACTGCTATTTTAAAAGTGGGCCATTGCATAATTGAAGAAGGTGAGAAAGAGAGCAACGAAGATTCATCGGTGTTATACCATCTGACTGTATTCTATTGGTGGTTCAACCAGAAGAAGACAAAGATACATAAGAAACTGGTGAAAGCTGTCGACTGAGAACAGTCTTTAGTCTCGAAGAATATAACAAAAAAAAAATCTGTTATTTAAAATAAAAATTAGATTTAAATCATATCGTTTATAAATATACGCCGTTCTGAATATGATTAAGGTTCACAACCATTATAATTATTTTTACATTTTTGTTGAAACAAAAACCTACACAAATCATAATTAATTTACATTACATCCACAAAAAAGTAACAATATTTAATTTTAATTTTATTTATTTCAGAATTATATTTTAAGATTCCTACCTGTAGGTCATTTATCTTTTGTTATTCTTCAACAAACAATTTTCCAAACAAAGCTTTACACAAAACTATACAAAAGTAAATTAAAAATTGAATTAAAAGCTTGTAAAGAAAGAATGAAATTGTTTCGGTAAGAAAAGAAATTTTCAGTTTTTTTCTTTTTTATTCAAACTCAAAAATCAATTAATCACCTTCCGGCGAAATGTTTTGGAAAAGAAAATATTTCGAAAGAAAAGGGTAAAAAAGAAAAACTTTTGTTATTAAAGATTTACGTCTATAAATATTTTTAAAGAAAGATAGATTGATTTATTATATTTGTAGTTTTTATGTAAAATGCTAAGACATCATACTGTGACAACAATCATGCACAGTTCTTCTCTAAACATTAAAAAAAATCGACAAAGCTTTTATTTCCTAAAAATCTAAAACATTTCCGCAATAAAATTAAGATTGTCAAGTTTCATTCAAAACTGACAAAACTAAGACAACCGAACAAGAAAAAGACATAAACAGAAACACAAATTTATAAAATTTTAAGAGAAAAAAAACAGTACTGTCGCCGTGTTTTATGCAAATTACCCAATTTATTTTTTATTGACGTCATCAACCTATTATAACCATTTTTAACCAAAAATACAATTATAGCAACAACAGTGAAACAGAATATTGTAACGAATGAAACATAAGACAAATTTCTTGCCTGTTGCTTTCAAATTGGTTGTACCATTTAGGGAAGGAAAAGTGAAAAAAAATTGAATATTGAATATTGAAATTGAGATTGAAAATCGTTTGGGAGAAGTAGGGTGGTTAATGGAAAACATTGAAGTAGGGTAGGTAATGGACAACATTGATGTTTTGTTCTCTTGAAAATATTTTAGGGTCTGATCGTTGCTCACATTTGATAAATTTTGCTAGTATTGCAGAGTCGATTGAACACTGCTTTCCCCATTTTTCATGGTCATCACTGGTTGTTGTCCC
This sequence comes from Diogma glabrata, assembly GCA_963693315.1. Taxonomy (NCBI): domain Eukaryota; kingdom Metazoa; phylum Arthropoda; class Insecta; order Diptera; family Cylindrotomidae; genus Diogma; species Diogma glabrata. The sequence goes on along the minus strand of CAVNZG010000454.1, from coordinate 13,558 downwards.
ATTTTGTCTTCGTTTTTCGTTTGAAACAACTTTTTAATTATCGTTGTCTTTTACATGTTGCAAAAAACACTTTGTAAAAGCCTACTGCTAGTCGCCCAACAGTCGGCTTTTAACAAAAATGTTGTATTCAAACATTGGCTCTGACGAGTATTTTGGGCTGGCTAGAACCCAGGGGGTTGGTGATGTGTCTGAGTGTGACCAAACAACGGAAAAGTTCACCAAGAACTCGAAAACTACCTATAAATATTTGTCCTCCCTGGGATCTCCCAGGTCAGGAATCTTAAATTTGTTAGGGCTCAAATACGGAACTCTGATTGTGTTTGACCCAGTTTGATTGGGCCCTGATCATGAGTTTAACGCTAATGTGTAAACTAATTTCTGCTCGTGTATTTTTTGTAAAAAAATATGAAATGTAATATGAACCGTGATATATTTGAATCACATATAACGAAGTTAGAGAGAATTATAAATAGTTGTCAATTATGACGAAAACATTTCTCTTTTTCCGAGACAAACCAAACGCATTATTCAAATTATTACTAAGCTTTAAGCAAAATTAGTTGACATTAAAGTTTTATACATGAGAATAGAAAGTTTGTGATAGTCAACGAAACAGGAGAATAATTTAAAGAAAAGTGAATAAAATTTTGAGGATATCGCTACAATTATGGGGACGAATAACATGACCCGAAAGATAAAAGATCTCACGCCGGGCTTTGAACAGAACAAAGAATATATGAAACTCTCTAAGGAAGGGTATCTCTGGCGAATGTGTTTGGTGTGATATAAACCAAGATTCACCTTGTGGGTTGCAGATTTTATATCCAAAACTACCTTCTTTAGAAAAATGCCAGCTTTAATGCTTGGAAAAATTAAAAAAAAAAGATTTAAACCTAAACAAAACTAATAACGAAGACCTGATTTAAACCGCGTTTAAAATTGCAAGATTGATTTCTGAGATTATACTGGGTTTCTATCCTAAGGTGTTTAAATTTCAGATGCTTAAACACCAACTGTTTTGAAATGCTTAGATAACTGTGGGGAAGTGCAACTTTTATGCCACTTGCATTCAATATATCGAGGTAACATAATGACTTTTAGTATTGTGCATGCGAGACCCGTCATATGGCCATATACCAAGTAATGAGTAGAAAAAGAAGGAGACGAATGTGTTTCATTTCTTAATGCAGAAATACTTTCATCAATGTGTTTGGCCTACTCATTCTAATAATCGGTTACATAAGCTCAAAAAGATGCAAGTGCAGACCTGTTTGGTTTTCCAAATACTGAGTTAACGTCATAGCAGTAGCTTATATAATTGATTCAGGGATGAAAAATCGACTGAAATTATTCAAGATAATTAGAGTATATATATTTTGCCAAGTTTGGGTCGAGTGTGCGATCCGATAAAATCAACATAAATATGTTGCCATAGTTTTTCGACTTCGAAAAATTATCCAATTTAAGGTCTTATTTTAAGTTCAGGTGTAAAATTATCTTACACGTATCGCATGAGCCAATGTAAGTTTTAACATCATAACCCATCGCACCAGTAAAAAATGTGTTGCCAAATGTTCAAAATTTTTGCACCTCTGGGATCGGCTGGTAAAGGCTGATTTTTGTGGGCTTGAAGAGGACTGAGATTAGGGGTGAAGGTACAAATTTCCAAGAAGAGATATAGTAAAAAGTGTGTTGCCAAATGTTCAAAATTTTTGCACCTCTGGGATCGGCTGATTTTGGTAAATTGTGGGCTTGAAGAGGACTGAGATTAGGGGTGAAGGTACAAATTTCCAAGAAGAGATATCTGTGTGGTGTTTGATTCTGTGGAAGTTGAAGAGGTATCTTACGTATATATTGATATTTTCGTTTGAATTTTGTACATTTTTTATAAGTGTAAGGTGCTCTTCACTTTTTATTGCCGCAGAATCCAAGCCAACGTGTAATGGCAGAACGGTCTCATCAGCTTATGTGATGGAATCAACACTCTAGTTCGGTGATGCTGTCATAACGTTGCGCTCTGTTAAGCTTATGTAAAATGAAAGCGATTGGATGCTCAATATTTTTATTTGTACGATGGAAATGAACAATTTCAACTATAGATTTAGAAGCATTAAATTGAAACAAGAATTCTTTGGACAAATCCGGGTTGGTTGAAACGGGATTTGGGAGTATCAAAAAATTTTTCCTGATCTTTTGAGAAGATCAAAAAGGGACTTGCAACAGAAGAGTAAGGAAGATTAATTTACCACCACAGGGTGTGTACTTAGACATGCATGGCTTAATCTTTGAGACAAGCATATAACTACTGGCAGGATCAACCAGAATTCTATTTATATTTATAAATATTTGTGTTTCAATTATTAGTGAAATTGCTTTCCACTTATATAACTTTATTATTTGGAACGATTACCTTCCCAATAATAAACTATATTCGGTTCTATTTTTGTTCTATTATATATAAGAATTTTGTTTTCTTTTATTTTATTCAATAAACATGCCCCATCATGTATAACATAATAAATGTCTTTACAAGTATATTCAATAATCCAAACAATGAATTACATTCAAAACATAAATATAAAACTTATTTTATATTTTTTCTTTTGATCGACTACTCTCATATAATACTTTTTATGTCATAAAGTAGTGTAAAATACTCAAAAAATAAAATCACATCTTATTAAAACAATATAAAATTACAAAAGACTACCTTCGACTTCACTTAAAACTTAAAATATGTAAGGAAAATTTTAAAAAATAGTTCATAACTTCTTCTAGGTCATTCCTAGAGTAGTTAAATGTATGAGATGGTATTATTGATTTTTTATTTCCAACATTTCTTCCGAAAATATTAACCCCTATCTGCCTCCCTTCTGAGGTTTTCATACAAAAAAATCAAAAAATTAAAAAAAAAATGTTAAAATATATTTCATAGCTTCCTCGGTGTGATCACTGGAGGAGTAAAACATATGACTAGGTCCTATTGGTTTTTAATTTCCGCTTTTTCCTCCAAACATACCAATCTTCTATCTCCCTCCCTTCTGGAGGTCTCCATACAAAAGTGGATATATTAATTTTTTATCTAAATTGGCTGTAACTGGCCCAAAGTGACTCCTAGATGTGGCAAATGTATGACAAGGTCCTAATATTTTTTTTAATCGTAATATTTCACCCCTAAGTCATCCACACCCCATCTGCAACCCTTAGGGGGGCTCCCATACAAAAAACTCAAAATATGAATAAAAATTTTAAAAAATAATTCATAGCTCCACCGTGATGACTTTTAGAGGGGTCAAATGTATGAGGAGGTCCATTTAATTTTTCATTTCAAACATTTCTTCCAAATATACTTATCCTCTATCTGCCTCCCTTCTGGAAGTTCCCATACATAAGTGTAAAAATAAACTTTTTTGCATAAATTGGCTGTAACTGGCCCAAAGTGACTCCTAGATGTGGCAAATGTATGACAAGGTCCTAATATTTTTTTAATCGTAATATTTCACCCTAAGTCATCCACACCCCATCTGCAACCCTTAGGGGGGCTCCCATACAAAAAAC
>CAVNZG010000454.1:0-5000 GCA_963693315.1 Diogma glabrata | reverse complement strand
CTTTTTAACTCTCTATTCAGAGTGCTTTTCAACTTTCCCTCACGGTACTTGTTCGCTATCGGTCTCATGGTTATATTTAGTTTTAGATGGAGTTTACCACCCACTTAGTGCTGCACTATCAAGCAACACGACTCTAAGGAGATATCTTCTTATACACAATAATAGTCGCTACGGGCCTGGCACCCTCTATGGGTAAATAGCCCCATTCAAGATGGACTTGGACGTAAAATTGAATGTATAAGATAAAAGATACTCCAGCACATTGAATGACCAATTTATCCATTATAGATAAAAGGACTTAATGCTGAACTTTTCCTATTTCGCTCGCCGCTACTCAAGGAATCTTAGTTAATTTCTTTTCCTCTCCTAATTAATATGCTTAAATTCAGGAGGTAATCACACATGAATTGAGGTCGCAATAAAATTTTTAATGTTATTATATATAATATATCATTACAAAACGAAATAGTTCACATTCTCAATATTTAAAATAAAATAATGACTGATGTTGAACAAAAAGCACATTTTATAATTTATATATAATAAACATTTTATTATAAATAATATAAAAATACATTATTGTACATCATATTATTATTATTCCTGAATTATAGTATTATAACCATAAAACAGCATTAGTTTTAAATTAAAAACAGTTTATTTAGCTTATATAAACGACCCTCAACCATATGTGGTCCAGCAGCATATATATGTTATATATTTATACTTGAGCATGGACCGCAATATGCGTTCAAAATGTTGATGTTCATGTGTCCTGCAGTTCACATAACTTCACGCAGTTTGCTGCGTTCTTCATCGACCCATGAGCCTAGTGATCCCCCGTTAAGAGTTATTCATTAATTTTTTTCATATAGCTATAAATTTTATTCAATTTTATATTGAAAATAGCACGAATTTACTTATTCAGCAATGCTGAGCGCATTTTCAATGGTAATTTTCATTTTTGGATTATTAAATCAATAATGATCCTTCCGCAGGTTCACCTACGGAAACCTTGTTACGACTTTTACTTCCTCTAAATAAACAAGTTCGGTCAACTTTGGTGAAACTACCACAACACAGTTATATGTCACGGCGATCACCTCTGAGGACCTCACTAACATATTCAATCGGTAGTAGCGACGGGCGGTGTGTACAAAGGGCAGGGACGTAATCAATGCGAGCTTATGACCCGCACTTACTGGGAATTCCAGGTTTAGGTGAACAGTTTCAGTCCACAATCCCAACCACGAAGGTGGTTCAGCGGTTTACCCAGTCTTTTAAGACCAGGAAGACACGTTGATACCTTCATTGTAGCGCGCGTGCAGCCCAGGACATCTAAGGGCATTACTGACCTGTTATTGCTCAATCTCATTATTGCTAGACGCAATTTGTCCATTTAAGAAGCAAGTGTCCTGTTCAGACAAACCGCCAGGTATGGCTCCATCCATATGATAACTTAAACTTATTACAACAATACTCCGAAAAGTATAGAGAATAGAGGAATAAGCACATAAGAGTTTCAACACCATAACCCTGCCGGCATCTAGTTAAGAAATTTGAGTCTCGTTCGTTATCGGAATTAACCAGACAAATCACTCCACGAACTAAGAACGGCCATGCACCACCACCCATAGATTCGAGAAAGAGCTATTAATCTGTCTTACTCGTTTATGTTCGGACCTGGTAAGTTTTCCCGTGTGAGTCAAATTAAGCCGCAGGCTCCACTCCTGGTGGTGCCCTTCCGTCAATTCCTTTAAGTTTCAACTTTGCAACCATACTTCCCCCGGAGCCCAAAAGCTTTGGTTTCCCGAAGAGCTACTGAAAGAGCCATAGGAGTAGCTACATCCAATTGCTAGCTGGCATCGTTTATGGTTAGAACTAGGGCGGTATCTGATCGCCTTCGAACCTCTAACTTTCGTTCTTGATTAATGAAAACATCTTTGGCAAATGCTTTCGCTTATGTTAGTCTTACGACGGTCCACGAATTTCACCTCTCGCACCGTAATACTAATGCCCCCAACTGCTTCTATTAATCATTACGTCTTGATCTAAAAACCAATTGAAAATAGAACAGACGTCCTATTCCATTATTCCATGCACAGAATATATAGGCACAAATGCCTGCTTTAAGCACTCTAATTTGTTCAAAGTAATTGTACTGTTCTACAACAGCACTCGATTAAGAGCACTGAAACAGATTTACACGTGAATAAACCTCTAATTCAAAGAATCTTCAGCTTATATCACTCCAGTAATACGTCATAGCATCAAAGTATTGTACTAACCCAGTTATGGTGTACTACCTGTGCTTGACACAAGTTCAACTACGAACGTTTTAACCGCAACAACTTTAATATACGCTATTGGAGCTGGAATTACCGCGGCTGCTGGCACCAGACTTGCCCTCCAATTGTTCCTTGTTAAAGGATTTAAAGTGTACTCATTCAATTACAGGGCCTCGGATTGAGTCCTGTATTGTTATTTTTCGTCACTACCTCCCCGTGCCGGGATTGGGTAATTTACGCGCCTGCTGCCTTCCTTAGATGTGGTAGCCGTTTCTCAGGCTCCCTCTCCGGAATCGAACCCTGATTCCCCGTTACCCGTTGCAACCATGGTAGTCCTAGATACTACCATCAATAGTTGATAGGGCAGACATTTGAAAGATCCATCGCCGGTACAAGACCATGCGATCAACGTGTTATTCAGATTCATATTAAAAACGATACAGTATACAAGTATACCTAATGTATCGATTGATTTTAATCTAATAAAAGCACACGTTCCTTGCGGATCGTGATCTGTTGCATGTATTAGCTCTAGAATTACCACAGTTATCCATGTAATTATGAATACGATCTAATAAACCATAACTGATATACTGAGCCTTCTGCGGTTTGACCTTACAAGGGTGTGTACTTAGACATGCATGGCTTAATCTTTGAGACAAGCATATAACTACTGGCAGGATCAACCAGAATTCTATTTATATTTATAAATATTTGTGTTTCAATTATTAGTGAAATTGCTTTCCACTTATATAACTTTATTACTTGGAACAATTACCTTTCCAATAATAAACTATATTCGGTTCTATTTTTGTTCTATTATATATAAGAATTTTGTTTTCTTTTATTTTATTCAATAAACATGCCCCATCATGTATAACATAATAAATGTCTTTACAAGTATATTCAATAATCCAAACAATGAATTACATTCAATACATAAATATAAAACTTATTTTATATTTTTTCTTTTGATCGACTACTCTCATATAATACTTTTTATGTCCTAAAGTAGTGTAAAATACTCAAAAAATAAAATCACATCTTATTAAAACAATATAAAATTACAAAAGACTACCTTCGACTTCACATAAAACTTAAAATATGTAAGGAAAATTTTAAAAAATAGTTCATAACTTCTTCTAGGTCATTCTAGAGTAGTTAAATGTATGAGATGGTATTATTGATTTTTTATTTCCAACATTTCTTCCGAACATACTTAACCCCTATCTGCCTCCCTTCTGAGGGTTTTCATACAAAAAAATCAAAAAATTAAAAAAAAAATGTTAAAATATATTTCATAGCTTCCTCGGTGTGATCACTGGAGGAGTAAAACATATGACTAGGTCCTATTGGTTTTTAATTTCCGCTTTTTCCTCCAAACATACCAATCTTCTATCTCCCTCCCTTCTGGAGGTCTCCATACAAAAGTGGATATATTAATTTTTTATCTAAATTGGCTGTAACTGGCCCAAAGTGACTCCTAGATGTGGCAAATGTATGACAAGGTCCTAATATTTTTTTAATCGTAATATTTCACCCTAAGTCATCCACACCCCATCTGCAACCCTTAGGGGGGCTCCCATACAAAAAACTCAAAATATGAATAAAAATTTTAAAAAATAATTCATAGCTCCACCGTGATGACTTTTAGAGGGGTCAAATGTATGAGGAGGTCCATTTAATTTTTCATTTCAAACATTTCTTCCAAATATACTTATCCTCTATCTGCCTCCCTTCTGGAAGTTCCCATACATAAGTGTAAAAATAAACTTTTTTGCATAAATTGGCTGTAACTGGCCCAAAGTGACTCCTAGATGTGGCAAATGTATGACAAGGTCCTAATATTTTTTTAATCGTAATATTTCACCCTAAGTCATCCACACCCCATCTGCAACCCTTAGGGGGCTCCCATACAAAAAACTCAAAATATGAATAAAAATTTTAAAAAATAATTCATAGCTCCACCGTGATGACTATTAGAGGGGTCAAATGTATGAGGAGGTCCATTTAATTTTTTATTTCAAACATTTCTTCCAAATATACCTATCCTCTATCTGCCTCCCTTCTGGACGTTCCCATACATAAGTGGAAAAATAAACATTTTTGCATAAATTGGCTGTAACTGGCCCAAAGTGACTCCTAGATGTATGACAAGGTCCTATATTTTTTTAATCGTAATATTTCACCCGAAATCATCCACACCCCATCTTCAACCCTTAGGGGGGTTCCCATACAAAAAACTCAAAATATGAATAAAAATTTTAAAAAATAATTCATAGCTCCACCGTGATGACTTTTAGAGGGTCAAATGTATGAGGAGGTCCATTTAATTTTTCATTTCAAACATTTCTTCCAAATATACTTATCCTCTATCTGCCTCCCTTCTGGAAGTTCCCATACATAAGTGTAAAAATAAACTTTTTTGCATAAATTGGCTGTAACTGGCCAAAGTGACTCCTAGATGTGGCAAATGTATGACAAGGTCCTAATATTTTTTTAATCGTAATATTTCACCCTAAGTCATCCACACCCCATCTGCAACCCTTAGGGGGCTCCCATACAAAAAACTCAAAATATGAATAAAAATTTTAAAAATAATTCATAGCTCCACCGTGATGACTATTAGAGGGGTCAAATGTATGAGGAGGTCATTTAATTTTTTATTTCAAACATTTCTTCAAATATACCTATCCTCTATCTGCCTCCCTT
>CAVNZG010000453.1:45000-47450 GCA_963693315.1 Diogma glabrata | reverse complement strand
AAAACTGACACGATACTACTTCTGCGGCTGAATAGAAAAGATACTCCAAAATTGGGACTTCTTGGGTGGTTTAAGTATGTTATACCAACTGTTTTATTATTCTCTTAATTCTTATCTGAAAAACTGAAAAGAACGAAATATGTTGAACGAGAAATAACAGTCAAATTATTACTGTGGATAATAAAATCCAATAGCTAAATCCAATCAAAATCCTAAGTCGTATGGACAAAACTATTTACATCTCAAGTCTTGTTTTAAAGGACGCTTTTCGGCAAATTCCTTTCAACACAGAGTCTTTAGAGAAGACCGAGTAGTTCCCGGGCAGTTTGCAGGTCCCAGGTGACCTTTTACCAATTAAACGTAGTTGCGTTTGGACTGTGCAATGCTCCACATACCCTGTGTCACTTGATAAATAAAATGATCGCATACCATATGCGTGATCAGGTATCAGTGTGCTTAGACGACTTTCTGGTCACATCATCGTCGTTCAGTGAGTATCTTTCCCTCTTCGCTGATATTGCAGATTGACTTCGTATAGCTTATCTTTTCATAAAAATCAAAAAAGCTAGTTCTGTATGAAGGAAATAAAGCATCTTGGATACGTAGTCAGCAAAGATGGCCAGCAAGAGGATTCAGATAAAATTGATGCAATTACCCCATTTCCCAATCCAAAAACGGTGCATCAAATCCGTCGATTTTTGGGAGTCACTGGCTGGTATCGTAGATTCATTGCCAATTATTCAACCTTGTAAACTGTTTTGACAAACTTATTGAAAAGGGTACAAAAACTATGTTGTAATAAAAATGCTTAGAATGCATGTGATATGATGCATTGAGATTGAGTGCTTTCCATCTCAAATTTCTATGAACGTTGCTACATATAAAGGCAGTGCGACACCTGCACGAGTGGGGTTGCAAACGTATTGTTTCAACGCACCAATGGAGGTGACAAGCATTCAATTACTGATTACAGTATTACTGAGCTCGTATGCCTATCGGCCGTCTTGAGCTTCAAACAAGCTTGCGAGCTTATATTGAGGGACTGTCTTTTACTGTCATTACGAACCATGCAAATCTTTAACGGCTCATGAGCCAACGTTATCTATCCGGGCGCTTGGCGAGGTTTCAAGGACTTAATTCCCCTTTTGAGCACCAAAAAGAAGCTCAAAACACGGTTCCTGACGCCTTAGTGCCAATGCACGTAGAAGCACTGTGCGAAGTCGATACAAATCTTCGATGCCAGGAAAGAGATAAATCTGCACCAAACATAGATCTCAACGATCTGGATGGTCGACTATACTTTACTTCGTCACCTGGATTAAGATATATAGAAAGCATTCACCAGAGTGGAAACTAGTGGTTCCGCCAAAATGAACTTATAATCTTATTCAGCAGGGTCATGATCCGTAATCGTCCGCTCACCTTAAGAAAACAAAAGTAATCGAGCGTGTTTAAAGACTGTACTATTGGAAAGATATAGCATCTGATATTAAAGAATATGTTTGTCATTGCGAGATATGTAAAATGTCAAAAGCAGTCAAATTCGTGACCGGACCTCTTATTGGGGATTTCATTGACACAATGGGGAAGCATTTCAGACAGGGTAGGGTTATTAGCGTAAGTATTTCAGACATGTTTGGTCCCTGGATCGATTTGAACTAACAACGGAAAACAGTTTGAGTCCCATCTTCCGTCCGGACTGCTTTCAAGGGGTCGGTCACGTTGTCACACCGAAGTTTACCCATCAGTCAAATTTCACTGAGAGAGTAAATCGTACCATTGTGACAGCTATACAATTCTATGTACAAGATCATCGCCAGAATTGGGATCGGAATTTAGACGAGCTGTTTTATTGTCGTAGGAATGTAAAGCATGAGGGTAGACTCGGATTCTTTCACCACTTCTTGGTATTTAGGCAACATATGTTTTCCAACGGGTCGGACTATATTCTTATGAAAGAAATGCATTCGATAGGTCGAAACCACTTGGTTTTCCGGTCCAAGCTCGAGATTTCGTTTATGGTTCCAGAAAAGGTAATTAAGGATTTAAGTTTAAGAATTGCTTATATCCGCTACTCGGCGCAATATAACTTGCGTAGTCCTCTTGGAAGGTTTTTGCTCCAACAAAAGGTTTTTATTAAAAATTTAACCTAGACCAAAGCCTCCAATAAATAAAAATCTGAATTCGTCTTAAAAATTTACGAAAGCCAGGATACGAAAAGTTATAGGGAATATCGATTATAAGATTGAAGTTCAAAAAGGCATAAACATGAGAGTCTACCATGTTAGTGACATAAAAGAATAAAACGTAAATAACGATGACCCGGCTAATGAGACTTTTAGAGTGCAAGGACGTCCCCACGACTGTAACAAACCCCCGATCTGGTCAATTGCGAGATAATTTATCGCTCTCCTACATGAATTGCACTCAATTTTGGATTTTTTATAACA
>CAVNZG010000453.1:0-40000 GCA_963693315.1 Diogma glabrata | reverse complement strand
CGCTACCCCAGATGCTAAAAATAATTGCCAGCTCCTTTAGCCATAAAATACCTAAGTAAAACAAGGACGCAGTAAAATGCATCCGATAACTGGTGGATTCCAACAAGGGTTGGTGTTGTAATGTATGATGGTATTTTAGGAATACCTGTACGAAGTCAAGTAAAGGTGGTTGATTTTGCAGACGATATCGCTGCAGTTGTTGCAGCTAAAGATCTCGAACAAATTGAAGAGGTCTGCTACAGAATTTTAAGAATTATACAAATGTGGCTTGCTTAAATAGGTCTTCGTCTTGGAGAACATAAATATGAAGCCGTACTAATTACTGAAAAGAAAAAAATAAGACCATTACATGAGAAGTAGATACACAAAAGACATTTTCACGACTATGCATTAGATATCTTGGGTTGATGCAAGATGCTACATTGTCTTATAAGATACATATCATTGCCATAAATGAGAAGGCAACTTGGGTGAACGCCGCATTTGCACGAATAATTCCAAATAGAAAGCGACAGTGCCAAAGCAGAAGAGCTTTATTTGCAACCGTCGTGATATCTATCTTGATGTATGGCGCGCGTGGAGAAGGTGTTCATCAGGAAGTAGATGGTCTCCATCCAAAGAAATGTGCTGTGCAGTTTTAGAACTGTCAACGATGATGATGTTTGTGTTCTAGTAAATTACGTACCAGCAACGAGATCAAGGTATTAATTAAAAAGATAAACAAACGATACGAAGAAATTAATTTTCGTACCTTCACTGGTTTAAGCTGGAAGACCTGAAAAACTGTCAGGCGTTTGAAGAGATGCAAGCAACAGTAAAACACGAATTATGCGGTTTTCCACGTTTCTGTTAAAAGAGAGGTACTCTTGTTGAATCAGGGCTCCAATTAAACCTGGAAAACATCCTTGATTTCTTGTTGGCATCTGAACAAAGTTGGAACGCCGGGAATGAGGTAGTATCGCAAATATTATTGGAGTTAAACCGCCGACGCAAATCAGTCGTCAAACGTGAAGCCGAATTTGAGTAGAATGTGCACTAACACACAGACACGTTGTCTCAGCCTCTGTTTTAAGCCTTTGCCCTACTTTGGTTTTTGTCCTTGTATTTATCAGATTTTGTTTTTTGTAATCGTCTCTATCTTTAGATAGAGAGAGAGTGTGTGGGAGGAGATCTACCTATTTCTAACAGATAGCCAGCCCTTGTTCTTTTCATGCGTTCAAACTGAAATATAGTATATTTACTACACCAATATGATAAATAATATATTACCCAAACGAGTTTTATAAGTTATAATTTCGGACACGCACCAACCAAATACTGCATAAAAATACAAAAAGAAAACCATTAACGCAAAAAAAAAGCGTTATCTTACATACGTGTCAATACACCACAAACGTATATCATTCGATACCAAGCTCTTTGTGTCAAGTCAACCAAACTCATACTCTAATCAAATTCTTAATTTAAATTCGTGTCTCTGTGCTTACAGATTAACAACATAAAATTATAGCAAAAAAAAATAATTTTTTTCTTGTATATTTTCTTCGTTTGACATCGTCATCGACCTTGAAGAAAAAAAATCTTGAATAATTTTTTTTCTTCTTCTCATCTAAATCAGACACATTATCAAACGAAATATATTCAAAAGAAATCATATGTTTTATATAAAGAGAGAAACATATGATTATTAAACAAATACAAATAAAAGAAATTGTAAGAGCAAAATCATATTATATTTGTTTTATAGTTATATATGAAAAATATTATTTGTATATGTTATTTATACATAATAATATTTTATCGTGATTTTTTTTAATGTTTTTCTTAGTGACGATAATTTTGAATATGTGAAATCTAAAAATAGATTGGATTTTGATGAATTAAATTATTTAATGATTATTTGTAATATAGGTATTAGACGATTAATAAGAGAAAGCTAGAAAAAAGCTCTGTGAACTTAGGTTAAGTTATCTGGATAGTAATTTACAAAAATAGGTAAATTCCCTTGATGATGCTACGGGGGGTAGAGATGTTGTTATTAAATAGTTTAATAAAAAAACTTACATAATCGTAAAAACAAAAATACCCTTCACTTCCTATTTCCCAACTTTAAGCGAATTTCTATTTTATATAAATTTAATAACACAACAACAATAGTCAAATCAACTGTTCTTGAAAGAGACTTTTTAAAAATCTTAAACTTACTTTCTATCCTACAATATATATTTAACTTTAACAATATCAATATTTAAAAATTCGGACATTCTAAAGCTTACCTGTATAAACTACGTATAGTTACGTTTACAACAATAAATCGTCAATGTCAAAATTTCTCTTTCACCTTAGTATAGCGATTACAAAACTTATGAAATAAAATTTCAATTATATGTATTCTTTCTCATAATCACTAATTATTATGAACCGTCCTTGACAGAAAGTAAAAGAAAAATGTATACATACATTTACATGTATTATAATTATATACAAATAAAATAACAATTACTTAAGTTCGTTTAAAACAATTTAACAACTCTAAAATCTTGGTAACACATAAAATAATAAACGTATAAAAAATTAAATTAAAGACAAAAAAAAATTAGAAAATACAAAAACAACATAAGAAATTATAACTGGGTTAGTATGTCATTATTTTTTCATGTAATATTTCTTAACATCGATGAAGATCTATTAGGTGACCATACAATTTTTTTTTATATAATAACTTCGTTGATTATTGGTTTAAAATGAAAGGAAATTAATCCAAGCACGTTTATAGTTGGATAACGAATAGGAGTTTCTTTAAGATTTATATGATTAATAGTGAAAGCATAAATATAGTTCAGGTAAAATAAACATAAGAAATACTGCAAAATGTTATTATATTGTTACGATGATCCATTATCGTCCAGAAAAAACAATAAATTTAATTTAAAAACAATAAATTTAAAAAAAAACTTTTTCAGAAACAAACTAAAAAGTGAAAAAAATAAATAAATAATTGAAATAAGGAAACAAATATTTTGATCGAATTTGAGATAACATTAAACAAAGAGAATCATTAGAATCACAGACTTGAATAGGATTTTTGATAGATAAATAATTTTCCGTTCCAATTTTTTACAAAAATAAAAGTGGGTGGCGCAGTACAGAAAATACAGAACAGAAAAGTAACAAATATTTGTTTAGATTAATATTTAACAATATTCACACATTTGCTCCCATTCACTAATGACTGCGCCACAATTGTTTACGTTTACTTTTAGATACGTGTACAACACGTGTTTACGTGTACAACAAAACTCTTTTTTATTAAATTTGAGACTTATCTTACAATGTGAAGTTGCTGAAAAAATAATGGGCTGGGTTTCTAACAAAATTCTTCAAAAAGATTTGCATTCTTTGATTCTACATCAAAGGGTGTTATTGGATTTCTATATCAATCTGGGCCATATTTTCAGAAATGATTTTTTATAACAAGGACTCATGTACCCCGGCCAGAATTTTTAGACAAAATTTGGACACCTTTGATCTATACGTGGTAAAAAGATCAGGAGGGATACATGAGTCTGTATATATGAAATCTAGCTTGGCCCAAGAGGGTTTTTTAAGGTACAAACAACAATTTTTTGGCATCTCAAAAGGCGCTGTGGTCATAGTTACATATTAATAAGTATTCTAAATGGTTTTATTTAGCGTATGGTTTTTGTTGTGACACATTAAAAACAAAAATAAAACTTAATATAGGTAGATTTTCCTATGAAATCTACATTAAAAAACATGAATTCACATTAAATGAGCTTACAATCGATTTGATTGCGCGTCTTTTAGTTAAAAATTGAAAAGTAAAATACTAAAATATTTGAACATTGTGCAGTATATTTGAACATTAGATGTTTACATCAAGTGAGTCTATCAATGCTACTATATCGGGAGTTGCCAATTGGATGTCTGAGATATCGCCATTGTATCGTCGAAGTGGACACACAGTTGCAATGTGTTTTATGGTTTGTTGTGGAGCTTCACAGTCACATTGAGGGTAAAGTCACATTGTTAAGCATTTTGGAAATACTACAGGAATTATTAAGATAAATTTTGAATACCCGATTACTCAGCATGTTGTTAATTAAACGTGAGATGGTGTTATTTTTTTTTATCACAGCCAAGAGTTCGAAGTGAAATATTTTTACAAATTTTACAAATTTTGAACTTTTTTTGTCTCCCTGAATAAAACTCAACTTTTCTTATAGATTTGTACCTCCTGAACACGAATATCATATTCATTTTTTTTGGTTAGCTCTTGTTTTTGAGATATTCACGAAAAACCAATTTTTTCTGTGATCAAAAATGTTGTTTCGGTTTTTTGTTCTCATATTTTACTAAACAAACAAATTAAATATATTAATGAATCAAGTGCATACACTCAACCAAAAACGTACATGATTTAAAAGAAAAAATACATAATTTAAATGTAAAAAATCATTAAAAATGAGCTAAACATTGAATTCATACAGAATAAGTATTCCAATTCATAAAGGTATGAATATAATCATTCGGCTATGAATTGTTCAAACAAAATGTGAATCTATGCATAATATTAATGAACGACATTCCCAAACTGTTTATGGATTTATTTTTTAGATTAATGAATATGTTCTTACCATCAAAGTATCAATTCGTTGTTATCAAGCATTTGTTCATCAAAAATCCACAAATTATGTGTATCGTTTCTTTAGTCTTATGTTTTTTTTTCTTAAAATATGTGTACTTTTTTATTGGAGTTTTTACATTTTCATAAAAATTAATGAACTTTTTCATGGTTTTTATGAGTACAATGAGTACAACTTATAGTCCTAAATTAAGGCGTTCAAGTATAGTGATTTTATAAATTATTTCATTGGTGTTAAGAAACACATATCAATACATATATAATTTTTTTGTTATTTCTGCTATGCTGGTTATTTATTTTCGTTAGACCTGATGATAGCTTTGGTGAAAAGCTGAAACGTCGTCAATAAATAAATAAAAGAAAATTTTAAACAAAATTGATTTTTGGACTACAACGATTAACAACAATTTTTTACATATATATGTATTTACATCAGTATTTTTATTTGGTTTAAAATTTCAAAGATATTTACATACATACTTTTACATTTTATTTTTTTAATTCTTCGGAAAGAACAAACATTTTCGAAATGTTTTTTGTTATTTTTATTCCGTAAAAATGGTTTTCTATAAATGCCTAAAATTGAAGGCATGGTATTGGATATTCTAAATTGAATAACTGAAAACATTTAAAACAAATGTCAACAGCCCTTAGAAAACTAGTAAACATGAATTTTATGCCATCCATATATACATAAAAGGTGGTAAAAGTTTTAAAATTCTTATCACCCAAAGCCAGCAAAAAAGGCTGAATTTTTTCACATTTATCTTTTAAAAATTCAATGTGATCGTCAATATCTTGGACGCTCGTACCTATAAAAATGAATGCTTCCTGAGAGCTTTTTATTGTAAACTTAATTACTCTCTTTTTTCCAGTATTGTCCTTTTGAACAGATTTTTGGGTCGGAAACAAATATGCGTGCAAGCACCACATAAGTTTCACTGCAGCATTGTCTATATTTAACAAAGAAAAAACAAGAAACAGATAAATTAAGAACTATAGATTTTTATTAATGTCATTAAGTAAAAATTTACCACTTCCTATGTCGGCTTGATGTATTTTTTCCAACATGTCTTTCATTTCCTTATCCTTTATTCGATTTTCTTTTAAAAGAAAATGTTTAAGTTTTCCAGATTGCTCTGGCCATTGGTAAAGCAGTCCGGAGCAATTTTTAAAAATGACTCCAAAGTCTTTGTCAATCTAAATATAAATAAAAAATGTAACACTTATTCTTAATTATTAGTATTTCTTACTAAACGATATCCGCTTGGTTTCTTGTACTGTGGCCATTTTACGAAAATATTTGATAGAGACTCTGCTTCCTTGATTTCTTGCAGTCTATATTGGCTACATGATTGCCAACAACTGTCAAACTCAGCGCTCGACAAATCGTCATATTTGAGCCTTCTAATATATTCCTCAGCATCAGCTTCAGGGGCTAAAGAGTGTTAAAGTTCAAACAAAACAAATGGTTATATGCTTGCCATTAAATTTCATTATATATTGTTTTTTTTAAACAATATGTTGAAAATAAAAGTGACTTACTAAATTCAATAGGACCAAGCGTTTTACTAGATTCCCTATGTAAAGCATCAGCATCACTGGGTCACTTTAAAACTGTTTTGCAGCTCTTTTTGGTGTTACAGTATTTTGCATAGAGTTTATCTCTTTTCCCAACACGGTAATATTCTACCCTTTCGGTAGGAAATCTATTTATTAATTCTGCTTCGAGTGTATAACTTGTTGCCAGTGACAAGTGCAAGTTATTTTCCTCAAAGTAGGAACATATCAAGCTTATAAGTATATGCCTGTGCTCGTCTAGAAGCTTAGAGTTCACCTCATAATATTCTGTAACTACTTTTGATTTTTTGTATTCATTTAAAATACCCGATAATGTAACAAAACTGGCTTCAGGTGAAACCGGTCCTGATGAGGAACATGGCGATGAAGCATTTGATAAGTTTAATGCCGGACTTGGCATTGAATTTAGTCTTCCATGTATAGGCAAGTTTTCTTGTCCGATGGATGAAAAGCTTTTTCGCCATTGAGTCAAACTATGTTCGAATAAAACTAGATCACCTATTTTGTGATTCTTAAAAAGCATTAAAATGTGATGTTGTTTGATAATTTTCAAGATTTGAATGTTAATTTTTTCAGCTATAAATAAAAAGTAAGAAAATTATGAATTTCAATTTTTAGCCTTGAAGAAAAAAAACTCACATAATAAAAAATCTGCAATATGTTCCAAATTCCAGCTTTTAAGTAGCGATTTGAACTTCTCGTCCGTATCAACATAATCTGTTGTGTAGGTAATTATACAATCTGAAGCTGATTCGGTGCAATTATTATTTTCGTACTGGTGGAATAAGCTCGTACTCGGCTGATCTAATAGTCCGTTTTCTTTGGTGTGATTTGGCGCTTCTAAGACGGATATGTTTTGTGCATCTTGTACTGCTGATCTACTATATGAAGGTATTATTTCTATGAATGAAATTATATTCAGTTCATTGTTTGTACTTTGTATGTCAGTAAATTCTGTGTTCTCGGCCATTGTTTTTATTTTTTATTTTAATTATATGATGAAACTGTAATTAGGTCAATATTTATATTATAATTTGGTTCTGGGTAAATTTTTAACAACATGTTTACAAAAGGTTAATGTAAAAAGTATTCATTGATGCGTATCATAGTTTTTCCTTTTGCTGTTATAATTATTGTTGATGGAGGTCCAGCGATTTCGTCAAACTTTAAAATTTTGTATTCACCCAAACTAGAAGGGTTGATTTCAAATGCCATAAAGTGAGGATCGTAATGAATTTCTTGTATTTGTTGACAAAATAATACAAGTTTTTTTTCGTGCTCAACTAAGTTTATTACCTTCAAAATTTGAAACTCATTCGAGTATATCGAAACATAATAACCACTTTCATATTGTATGCCATTAAATAACGCCTTGTTAAAATATTTTAAATTTTGTTCCATAGACCCAATTAGTTCACTTATTATAGAACCTAGCTCAGTTTTAGTTATATTTTTTGGCCACACAATATATTCAGAACTATCGACGTTGAAATTTAAAATTCTGTTCGCAAACTTTAATTGAAACTTTTTTGCCAGAGTGAGACAAATATTTTTTGGGGAAGTTATAGCATGAGCATATTGTCGCTTTAATAATGAAACAACGTATTCGCAAAAGTGTAGTTTCGAGATAATTGTGTTTAAAGATTTTTCGATTTTCTGATTTTCGTAAACTCGGCAGCACAATTGAATGAATAAAGATATTGGAAAAAAAATTTCTACCAATTAATCTTGACTAATTTCCCCACAGCATATTAAAATTTCACATTAGTACCTGCTGGCTTTTCTACCTAAAAAGAGGTGAAAAGTCAATCAGGTACCTTATACGTTATTTCATATTTCATATACGTTATTTCATTTTGCATGGAAGGACGATTAAGCCTAAAACTAATTATTATTGAAATAACACATAATATTCTTACAATTTTTTATTTATATGAACCGGCATATCATGTAGTAATGAATGATGCTTATATAATATTTTAGATTTACCATTTCGTGTGGCGATCGTAATGTATGTAAAGTATACGACACTGATTTTACCCAAGTTATTATTCTGTAGGAATTGAAATATCGTACATGCATTTACGCTGTTTCAATATTTAACCAAATTCAAATTTGCATGTACGTTAATTAACAATATATTAATTTTCACCTCCAGTTTTAAAAAAATTGGAAAATGTTAAAATGCCACTTTATAGACATCCTTATGGGGAATGCAGCGCACCCATTATATAAAAACAACGTATATATGGCATACGTTATTTCATTATTAAAGCGACGATATAATTTAAAGCTTTTATGCTTAGCTTCATATTTGAAACACCAAATATTTCGTAGTGGTCCAGAATTTTGTAAAATTGTTGAATAATGGGTCATAATATGAAATTTAGGTTTTAAGGTATCTTGAAATAATTTAAGATATTGTTCGTTATGTGTTTCGATTTTAACCTTCAATTTATGAATTGATTCAACTGTTGTCTCAAAGCGAAGAACCATATTAATTATTTCCATAAGATTCAACAAAAAACTCCAAACTTCATCATTTATAGGAATTAAATCTCCTACCATCAGTGGTAAAAACTGAACAAAAGTAAGCATTTCTCTGGCAGACAATCGTAAGTGTCGTCTTTTTAAGTGATTTAAAGTTATTTCATTTGAAGCGTTACCTATTTCAATTGCACCGTATTGAAATGTTTGTTTTCTCTTGTTCAATAATTCTAACGAAAAATATTTTTTTATTTGTGTAAAGTGGTGTATTATATGGCACAGGTCATAGTGGCATACACCTTTAAAAATACCATGCATTACATCAACACTAAAATTTTCCACAACATGAAATGAAGGGATCAAATTAAAACGGCTTTCATTGACAAAGCAGTTTGTTTTGGATCTTCCTTCTTAACATCTATATCGTAGTTACATACATTTCGCATTTGGTGTTGATCTTCAGTGCACAATGTAATACATTTTTCTTTTGGTAAACGACAAAACCGACAAAATGTACCAGAAAACGACTTACTGTAACCTAATAATGTGTTAAGACTTAGGTTATCACCAAGAATAAGACCTAGAATGAAATGAACGTGATATATTTGATTATTGGCCATAATGTCGAGCCCTTCTTCCTCAAGGAGTTTTAGTTCATTAATAAGAGGTCCAAGGCACCTATTACTTCCGTATAATTTTATGTCTTTTGTTTTGAATACAGCTGCTAAAAACACGTTTTCCAAATTCGCTTCATTAATAGGCATGCATGCGAATGAATAGTAAAAGTTACAGATCGAATGGATTAAAGAATGTGATCCAAGGGAATTATTTATTTCGAACTCATCCGCATATAAAAAATATGGAATCAATAGTTTATTTGGATACAGCTTTCTTTTTCTTCCACAAATCACCTTGAATAAAATTTTCGAATTTTTTTCCTTGGCCTAAAAAGTCTATATGTTGTAACATTTTAAGAAGCAAGTTGTCTGCCTCGAGAAACAATCCCAATTGTGAACGTAACGGCAAAATAACACCTTTCACAATTACTTCATCTAAATGTAACTCTCCCCTGCGCAAAACCGTATTTATATTTTCATTAATAACAAATTCTTTTAAACTTTCCATATACCCGGCGTTCTTTAGTAGTTTTGATAACTTGAAATCAGAACCACACTTTTTAAATGGATCCTTGCACATATTTATAATACTATATATTTCATTTAAAAGGATATCGTTTTTTGTTAATCTTTTTTTGGCAAAGCTTTCAAAAATTTTTAGAACTTGATTGACTATCAGAGTTGAGACACCTTTTTGAATTTGGTAAATGTCTTTTCTTGAAAAATTATTATTAGAATGTAATGATAAAGAAAATTGTAGTGAATAATGAAACAATTTTTCTATTTCCATCTTAAAATCCTGTTTTTCAAATGATATTTCAGGATTAACTGACGTAGATGATAGAGGTGGATTTTCCTTAACTTCCTCATTTATTGTGTTTTCGTCAAATGGAACAGTTGATGTTTTGAGAACTGACTTATTTGGTGCACTCTTCTGCATTGTTTTTACATTTGGAAAAATAACTGTGGAATGTATGCGTAATATATGCCGCTTATAACTCGAAGAGTTTGCAAACAATAATGAACACTTTTCATCATAACAACGATATGTACTTTTTGATTTGTAACAACCTACAAACAAAGTTATAATATTATACACACACTATGTTTTCAAAACAGTTTACTTATCCAAAGAAATAAATCACTTTAATTTCACTTAAATTAATTTTTAAGCTATTCAATTTTATATATTTCACAATTTAATGTATTTTAATTTAACTATTAGAGCTTGCTCTTCCGAAATAAAATCGTAAGTGATTTATATTTTCTAACAAAGCAATGCAAAAATATATTGTAACTGTAACTACATTGCAGCAGTAAATTCATAAAAGTTAACATGAAAAAACCAGTTTGTAGATCTCTAAACATACAGTTTATGTATAAATACATATTTCTAACGTATCACGGTCAATTGTTTGTGATTTGATACATACATTTTAAGAATCAAAGCATAATAAGTACTTATATGCATTGAATAAATTCTTAAACCGTTTGAAAGTTGAAATGGTTAATGAAATCAAATTATCGATGCCTATAGTGATTATGAATACATATCTCTCTTTCTTTAAGAACTGTTTTCCTCAATTTAACTATTATATTCGTTTTTTAAATCTTTTTTTTCTTTAAAATCATAATCGACAATTGCATTAACAAATTGACAAAATCGAGAGTTGCATGAATAGTTCATACGGTTATGAAAAAATTAAAATCATCAGTTCATACCTAAAATGTTTCATACAAATAGTTTTATGAATGCAGATTCATAGGAGTTATGAATTAATCATAACATCAGTAATTTTTTCCAAAGAATTGTGCATAAAATAAATGAATATTCATTAAAAGTTAATGAATTTCGATGTATGAATGTCGTTCATTAAAATTATTTTCAATAATTTTTTCAGTGTAGGAAATATGCCAACAAACATTTTATATTTTGTAAAAATCCATTAAGGATTCTGGAAGTTGTAGTCGAAAAAAGTTGAAAAAATACGAAAAATTCACGTTTTTTTTAAATTTTTCCATTTTCAGCACCATAAATTTTGAACAAATAAACACTAATTTTTTTTAATATCTTGGAACCTATAGTAGCATCAATTTTCTTTCTTTTAAGCTAAAAGACACGAATATTGATGCAGTTTGCACCAAGTTATTCAAGTTTTCTCAAAGAAAGTCAAAACTCAACATTTGGAAAAAAATTTAACTATAAGAATAATTTAAATTCTGCAACATATTTGATTTATATTTAAATTGTTTTGTAGTAGATCTAGCTCCTCCTTCCTCGGACTTATTTTAGTAGTTGGAAAATATCAGTTAGTTGATTATGAAATGTCTTTTTTTGACAAAAGTTGTATTTGATTTGTATATGATTTTTATCGAAATTAAGATTTTTTTAATTCAATGAATTATTTGTGATATTACATCACTCCGATGGAAATAATCCCATCATGAATAATAAGACTGAATCTAACAAAATATGGTGTGCAATTTATGAAAATTTTTTTGCTATCCACAAAATTGTCGATCGATCTAGTTTCGAACCGATGAGAACTTTTTATTACACTTTAAAAAAGTATATCATTCTCATCAGAGCTAGCCGACTAGATACACTACCAAAAATTTTTTTCGCTATATAAACCTAAAATAGGTCACTACTCTAGCGAAGTATAAGAAACCAAAAAACTTTCATAAACATATGTTTATTAGATTCAGGTTTAGTCAATTTGTTTCTCTAGTTGATCATAACAACAATAGTGATCTATAAGAAAAGTTATAATCTATAAGAAAAGTTGAGTTTTATTTCGGGAGATTTTTCTTGTAAACTAGTGATTAGCGTAAACCAGGGAGTAGCGCGAGTCTATTATCAAGCCCCTTCTAAATGGAAAATAAATAAAATGTGATGAAAAATAAAAAAATTAGAGTGCGTTGAAGTTTTATTTTTTGCTTTGCAAAACTACTTCATCTTGGATAGAATATAGTAATCATAGAAGTCATAGTAGTCATCACGGATAGAAAATATAAGTCATATTTGTCGATTGTAGTTAAAAAATAACTAAAAATCGGTAAAATAAAGTGCCCATGTTGTGGAAACTATGCTTTATCATCAAGTAAAATGCATAGAATTTGAGCTACAGCGTTTTGTCATGCTTTTCGTAGATTTGTAGGAGAAGAGAAGTTCAGTACACTATACGTATAAAGGCGGTACGTCACATAGTCGTGATTACTAGTCACAAACAAATAAATAACAAATTGATAATTTTAAGTACATGGGAAAGATCTCAAAATGTGCATGGGATAGATCTAGAAAGCATAAAATTTTATGAATAGTAAAGTACATACACAATATTTCAGCCTACATCATCACTAAATAATAATTTTTGTTTTCTAGTTATTTTATATGAATATGATATGGAGTATTCTTTATTAGTACGGAATTTCATTTTTGGTTTTTTCGACAGTAAAAATAATTAAAATATCATAGACAAATAAAACATTTTTATAATTCACTAGACCTTTTTGTGGAAACTGAGTTGTATATATACAAACTTTTTTTTATCATCCGGATGAAAGATAAATATGAACATAAGATTTAGTATATTTATGACATAATTTATGACAAGCCATCACCATAAGGATTACTCGGTACCTGAACTTCATCAAATGTTTGGAATACAAATACTGGTTCTATGATTTATTATTACCAGCGCCATAAATTTATAAATAGGCGGCATGTTATTTTATGAAAAATAGCTATATTTTGTTCTCTAATAAGTATACGAAATTTTTTCTCTGTTTCTTATTGGTCAGGCTACGTACCCGATATTCATAAAATTCTATGAATATTATAATGCTATTCCATTTATAAGTTCCAAAGTGATTTTTTGAAATAGTATTCCTTACTGGTATACAATATGCCTGGCTTATTCACGGTTGAAAATTAACGTTATTTAAGCATGGAATATGCCCTATTAAGCATAAAAGATACCTAGATTTCTATCCGTGTAATCAAAATTTATATACTACTAGAAAACAGCTGTGAAACAGGTTATAACCGCTTATCGAACATTTGTTTTATACCAAAGGCTGTCTGATACTCAACTATATGTAAATACACAAGACGATCTATGACGAAAGCACATAAGAATCAATTCCACCTGAACATCGAATTACGAGGCGAAAACATTGCTGATCAAATTAATAGCTCAAATTTTGGAGTCCTCAACGAACCACAACTAAAGAGGATAGCTTCATACTTATTTTCCAATGTTTTTTTGCATGTCACTAATCTGATCATTTTTCGACAGGTACAGCGTAAGGGATAGGCAATTTCCTAGGGTCTGGCGCTTTTAGAGGCCTGGCGGTTCGCAATTATATTTTAGTCAAATATAATTTAAAATTATAACATGTTATTTATTTCGTAATTCTGTTTGGTTACCCTAATATAAAGTACATATGGTGTCAGTCATTAGATGTACGTCTTATTTTTCATATAATGAGAAGGTGAGAATGAAATTATTGGTAACCCCATTTTAATTTTGTTAGTTCAAATTTTTAAAAGAAATTTGTTTTTTATATTTTATCATAAATTTCGGTAGAAATTTGCGAGTTTTTTAATACAACAAAAAAAATTACTTAAAAAAAACAGTTCAAACTAAAATTTAGACGAGCACTTATCTTACGCCTAACCATGAGAAAATCAAATTTTGTAAAATATTATTTGACCATTGTATCTTTTTTTTGCGATTCTATGGCTCAAACTACATAAATATTCTTTACATTTAAAATTGTAACATGTTTTAAAACTAAAAGCTGAAAAAAGAACGGAAAACAGACAATTTAATATAAAATATATTTTCTTAAATATTAAAAGTCTTATTTTATCTAAAAAATTTGGTAGTTATACAGGTGGCGCCTATCATATCAAAGAATTTTCTTTCAGCTAAGACTAAAACCTCTTAAATGCAATTTTGTATGTAGTCATAACTGTGAGATTTCAAAAAATAACCTCTCAACTTAAGGCCAGCAAACATGGTCATCTTATGCATCACAATTTAACGTTTCATATTTTTTTATTTGAATTCTTGTATCAAAAATTATATTAATGAACGATAAAATGATAATAATGAATTATTTATGTAATTGTTATAAAATCACCGCTCAGGAAAACACTATGTTCGACATTATACTGGAACTAGATGACCCGGTGAACTTCGTATCACGTACATATATTTTTGAAAAATATGGTCAAAACTTAATACAAAATTTTTATCTACTGAAAATGCAACACAGTTATTCACTTAATCAATTTAAGGCGTTCTGATGTACAATATTTTTTGTTTTTTTTTGCGGTGCGTAATATATATGAAGATGAAGGTTTTCCGACTCACGAACACGCGACGTATAAGTGCTCATGAGCGAAACAGGGAAACTCCAAACTGATTCCGCAAACTTTCAACGACTGGTCTTGCGATTTATGTCGGGAAGACGGTCGGGAAATTGTAGATTAGCTTAAATTCGAATGGCAAATCCGTTGGAATCATCGGTGTACGCGGGATCAAGACTTTCTCTCTCTTGTATTTTCCTTTGATTACAGCCAGTCTCGTTCCCATTGCACAGTCGAGGTTGATTAATGTTACGCAGCATAATCAAAACTGATCCTACTTTTAATTGTAGATTGTAAAATAGTAGTCCAGGGCATATCCAGGGAATTTAAAAACTCTGTGGGATAGTTGACAACGTTATCCTGGTTTGTAACTGTGTCAACTGATTTGTAAAAAAAAAAACTCTCAGGGAAGAAAATTCTGAATGGTTGCATTAAGATCATCGAAATCGATCACTCAACCAATTATGGCTTCTGAGCTGTTGTTGCTGAAATCAGATACAATAATAACTCAACTCTGAAGTAAACAACGTGAAAACCTTGAGACTATTTGCGTTTTATACACCAATAGAAAAACTGGTCTACTAGCGAGTTTTTCCGTTCTTTTGATATCAATTCATATAGGGTCTCCTGCCAATATTTTTGCTGTGGCCTAATATCACGATATTTAATATGTTGACTTGAACCCAAGATAGTACAAGGATCTAGAGCATTGTTGCACTATTTTTTGCCTTTAATTTCCATTAATTAGTCATTTTGCACTTACCTCCATTATGGCAAACAATTGCTGAGAGTGAAGTTCTAAGAAGACAGGTAGATCGGTTATAATTCGTAAGTAAGCAAGCCTTTGTATCGATCTTGTGTAATTGTCGTTCTTTGCGAGTTTCGAAAACCATGCAGGAAGCCTCAGCAAACCATGGATTTGACAACTAAAATGTTTAGCCAGTAGACCAATTTTGAGGCCACTAATTGACCCAATTTGTCATTAAAAGTTCGACTGTTTATCACAACATAAAAACAGTACAATTAAGCCGCTTAACTTTAGCTTCTCGAAGAAAATAGCTCGAAGTATTTAGAAATTGTTAGTCATTCAAGGATGAGTGAAGCTTGTGCTGCACTTGGCAAACATATTGGCTATTGATTAGTTGGAGTTTCTTCAGACCAACATTTCTTATATTTCAGCCGATCAACTATTAGAACTTTAAGAAATTTGAAGAAAGATCGACCGGTCTGAAGCGCTTTGCCTTGCAATTGTTGAATTCAATGGTGTTGGGATAAAGAATCCAAAGCATTTTATCAGACTTTTGTAGCTAAAAACTAAAAAGCTATTTTCGTATAAATTCAAGGACTGTTATAACATAAAAGTCTAAATTTGGTTAAGACCTTGTCGTTGGTAGAGGTAAAAGAGATTGGTAGACCCGTATGCTCCCTCAAAACGTAGACACGCTTGGCGTGTGTTTCAGATTGCTTTGAGTTGTTTGAGAACTTTTTAGCCAAAGTCGCTTCGTCTGCATGGTTCAACACCCTAGGTTAATGTGTTTTTGTTGAAATCTTGCTGCATACAGGAACATTGCCGAGCTAGTCAGCTTCGAATATTCGCCAAGGTCATTTGCAACAGCGACGTAATAAAAAAGTAAGTCGATTTTTTAAGGTAGTTTATTACGTGCGTGTTTTCTACGGTAATGACTGCGAAACGTTTACAACTTATTTTATCAGAACCGTCGAGGAGATGGCTGACTTCAAAGTTAAATCCTCTAAATCGTCTCTTTTAAGTGGACAAAAAAATGCAACTCAGAATTTTACGCTCCAATACAATAAACCTTTGTCTCATTTTAGTTTTGAATAGAATCACTTTCAGCTATAACATTCTGTAATCGATTCGTTGTTCATGGAATATTTTTGAATAAATTGTAAAAATGCATAAAAAACCATTTGCAATCTATTATCATTTATTATGATATTAAGTAATAATTATATTATATAATCGCGAAATTATATTAGCATAAAAAACTTGATCTGAAAACATTCTCTTTAAAAACGAGTCCAAAAGAAAAAAAAATTAAGCAAATCAAAAAACTAAATGTTTCAACATCAAATTTCACCCACTGATGAAGATCGCGATCGCTTAAATTCAAATATATTTTTTTCAACCTATAAAAATTAAATCTTACGATTTTTTAGGAAGAAAAAAAAAAATAAATTATGAAGAAAGGTCGAGCCAAGCGTAATTATACATGTATATAAAAAAGCTCTAAATTTTGCCCAAACAAATTATAGATCTCACTCAGTTATATTCCGGCCTACATTTAAACCGAACAGTTACTTAATCATGTGCATAATATTGTTTCATTTTGTTGCTCTTTCTTTAAGCGTCTTTTATTGTTTTCTTGAACTCGTCGCAATTTTTTTATTTATTTTTTAATAATAATAATAATAATAATATTGTTCGTTCACGATTTTAGCTTTGAATTAACTTGAATACATTTTAATTTATTATAATCAGACAGATTGATGGAAGTTTTTGAGTATGGTTTTATGAGTTTTTTATACGTATGGTTCAGGTTGTTAAAGTTGTGTTACTTTAACTCTATTAAAGTTTTATAATTAAACTGGATCTTGAGCGACATATTTGAAATCAGACGATCATGATGAATACAGTTGCAAGAAAAACAACCGTATATTATATCCTACAGTAGTAACTGAAGCAACGCGACACACATTCCAGACTTGACACATTTAACAATATTGCTGGAAGGACGTTTACTACCGAAAAGTGGCCAACAATGGACAAAGCTCAAGAAACTGTAACTAAACGTGCTGGCATTCTTAGAACAATTTCTCGATTAAGCTCATAATTCGCCATGGTCGAGGTTGTGGTCTCGCCTTTCAGTTTATAAGCCATTTGCCCAGATCATTCGCCCACATCTCATTTCTCTGAATTTCAAAAAGCATAGGTTAACCTTCTGCGTGTTTTGGAAATTTTTGCGATATTACTGTCCAAAAAAAATTATCAAAATTAGTGAATATAAGACGATTCCAACATATAAATGAACAATTTTATACAAAACTCTAGTAAAAATATCCACTAAATGTTGTTACGTTTTTCTAACCTCCCTTCGAATTGGCCTTACTCTCAATCCGATAAACGTAATTCCCAATTCTCTTCAGAGTTCGATCACTGATTAGTAAGCAAACACACCAGGTTTTATGTTCCACAACAATAGGAAAACAATACAGCAAACAATATTCATGACTAGAATATTCTTTCAACAGCTTCAGAACTCCAACGGTTTATTGTAGAAATTTCCAGTTCCTAATGTTCAAAATAATACACAAAATATTTCTACTCAATAACACTTATAACTTTATTTACAAAAACTAATTTTAAATATCACGTATAAAATAATAGTAGTTTAATCAATGAGTGAATAATGAAGTAGTTTATTCTCAAGCAAAAGTTTAAAATTCGAGCGAGGCACGAGCGAGAATTTTAATTTGCGGGAGAATAAAATTCATTATTCACGAATCGATTACAATACTTTATTCTCTGACAAAGAATTGTGTATTATAAAAAATAAAACATTTTCTTCAATTAAAACAATAAATCTTTATTGTTTTAATTGATAAATCAAATTTCTTAATAAAGAAACCCTGATGATAAAAAACGCCCTTCTCATACAATCAACCAAGTTCAACTAAACGAAATAAAAGAATTTAAATTAAAATTTAATTTTTGAGCCAAACTTATCAAAGCAATTGTGATTATAATTTGAAAATAATTTAAATGAAATCAAAACAATTTGACCAATTGGAATCATACCAATTGAATAATGATAATTTTTTTATAGGAAAATTTTCATTAGATAATAGGTTAAGTTCATTAGGCTATAGGTTAGAAAACAATACAATAATACATACTATTATTATCGAAAAAACATACAAATAAAGCTGATATAATTAAATGGAAGAGAATAAAACTAATTAATTACTACAAGAGGCAATTTGCTTATATACTTTCTGCAATACTTCTAGATAACTCGGGGTTACTTTTTCGAAACCTTGAGAAAATAGTAGAATATTTCGATTACTTTACGTTATGCTGATTTGATTCATAAAATCATTCAATTTTATTTATTGTTGTCCCAAATTCTAAGAAGTACAACAACAACATTATTCATTTCATTAATTTGTTGTAGTATTTTGTTGATTTGATTTTCCTAGAAGTGACCGTAATCGTCTGAACTTTTCTGTAATCGTCTAGATTTTTCTGCAATCGTAACAATATGCTGCCATTTTCAGATCTGTTGTTCGATAAAACCAGCTTCGCACGATGTATGCTTGGTCTTCTCTTTCAGTTAATTCGTCATTTGTTGAGCATGTGACTTCGGTCTGGGTTAAGGATTTTTATATAGTTTTCGGCAAAAAACTTTTATGAGAACATGGTTTTTAGTTTTTATAACTCTTTGTTAAAGTACAAGTATATTTTATCTCTATTTAGATATGTATTACAAACCTAACACGAAACATCAATACGTTGTTGGAAAATTTCAACAGATCATAAATTAACATAATTTAGTGAAAAGATTATACAATCAGCAAACTACTCAAAACCTCTTCATTTAGCCGTATCGAGAAAATATTTCAAAATCGCAAATTCATAATACTTTCAAAATTCCAAAAAAATTGTAAAAATTAAATAAAATCAAAAATCAAACTTTTATCAAACAAAATTCTAAAAATATTTCAAAAATTATTATAAAATCAAAGATTAAAACTTTTTCAAAAACTCTAAACATTGCATAAATTATAACAAAATCAAAAATTGAAACTTCTTCCAAAGTTATAAAAATTAAAATATAATCAAAAAATTAAAATTTTTCCAAAATTCTAAAAATATTCCAAAAATTCTTACAAAATCAAAAATTGAAACTTTTTTCAAAAATTTAAAAATATATAAAATTCTATTTTTTTTTCAAAATTCTAAAAATATTCCAAAAATTAGAATAAAATCAAAAATTTAACCTTTTTCTAAATTTTAATAATATTCCAAAAATTCTTAAAAATTCAAAAATTTAAAATTTTTCCAAATTTTTAAAAATATTGCAAAAATTATAACAATATCAGATATTGAAACTTTTCCAAAATTATGATACAAACAAAAATTTAAAATTTTTCAAAATTCTAAATATATTCCAAAAATTCTTACAAAATCAAAAATTTAAACTTTTTTCAAAATTTAAAAATTATATATTTTTTTTTTAATAAAATGTGTTGTGTAGTAGGGATTACAATATGTGTCACAATAACACATAAAAACCTTTTAAGACCAAGGTCCCACAACAACATACGTTCAAAGGTGTTGATGGACGTAAATCTTTCTTTTTTTGTTTTTTTATATTTAACTAAACGATAACTAAACAAAAAATCCTATCACTGACAAAATATGACATAGGCCAATATTTTATGATAGAATAGAGAAAATAAAAGTAAATTAAAAAGTAAATAGCAAATTTTTACAAAAATTTGCTGAAACAAAACAAAAATGCAGTTGCCAATAATCCAGCCGGTTGCATATTCCTTGATCTTGTGACGCACTGTCTTTCTTGAAGATTAAAGCCCACACATAGTTATATGAAGGCTCGTTTCCTCAATGAAGCAATAGCGTCTCATCATCAAGGATTATTTCACAGCTAAGATTGAGGGTGCTACCGTTGACTGAATACAGTTCATCCGCCACCACCCCTAAGATGTCACCTTGGCTAGTGATATCTCACTGCTATTGCCAGTGGTATGTGATATCTCACGTTAACTCGTATGCCAATAGCAGGGACTGGAGTACGCGGGGTTGTCACACCCGTAGATCAAAAATAAAAAAAATTTCAAAACAATAAAAACTGATCCCTCCATGCGGGAGGGAAAGAATTCTATTTTTTTTTTCCAAATTCTAAAAAATTATAACGAAAACAATAATTAAAACTTTTTCCAAAATTCTAAAAATATTGCAAAAATTATTACAAAATCAAAAATACAAACTTTTTTCAAGATTTCAAAAATATTTAAAAAACTATAACAAATTCAAAAATGTCCATATCCAAATTCATGTTCAATTACATTTACGTCATAAAAACAGCTAAATTTTATTTTTCCACAAAATTAGCTAAAAAAATAAATGAAATCATTTTTACACACTTGACATTATTTTTAAACTCATAATGCCATAATTCTCAATAATAATAATAAAACTTCATTTCAAACAAATAATTTTATTTTTTTCCAAAAAATTGGGTAAAAAATAAATAAAAATCTTTCTTTTGACACACTTGACAACATTTTTTTGACAAACTTATAATGCAATAATCTAGTTTTTGATCTCACATACCAATCCCTACTATCAATATTTCTCCAAATTCAATGTTCCTACTCGTAATCACTTAAAATGAACGTTTTTTAAGCCAAAAATATGAAAATTTCCTTGTTTTTGACACACTTAATGATTTTTTGACACACTTCCGGTACAGTTATCGAACACAGCGTCCTTTCGGCTCTGTCCTTTGAGTATACCTATTTTGAGAAAAAAAAATTTTGAAATCCCTCCAGCGGCTTTCCCTGTAGCGTAGGTAATGACGGGGGCCGGACGGCCGGCTGACAGACATACATTTTTTTTGGCTTTTTTAGAATCAGTAGGTCCTAAAACGTTGAAAAATGCCAAAAAAGTGAGGGATAGAATTTCACTTTTGGCTCATGAATGTAATACTTAGGTCTTTCAGACCAAAGTAAATATTGTGGAAGAAAGATTTAAAAATGAATGACATTTTGATCTTTAAACTCAAATGTTTCAAAAAATTGGAATTATTTTAATTGGAAAGCATATTTGTCTTGAAAACATTTGTGGACATTGACCTTAAAAATTTGAGCATTCAAATTATCAGAAAAGCCCCAAGAAGGCAATAGTCCCTGGGCCGGCGCCGATTTTATTTATTTTTTATTTGCTCTGCGATTTTTCTCAAATCGGCCGATTTTACGTTCGGCAAGCTCTTAAAAAGGCCGATTGCCTGCGATCTTATTAATTTGCTACCTCAATTTTTTTTGTAACTGTGGAGGTTGGAAATTTGTTTTAGAACAAGAGGGTAAGGTTGTCCGACCAAAATGTATCTGCTATGAATCGAATTTGACAACAGACATTTTAGTATGTTTGAGTTGTCGGACTAGACAATAGCAGACAAATTCTTGTCGGACAAGGTCACTCTCGTGTTATAAAAAAACAAAAATATTCAAGATCCCGGGCAATCGATATTTTTCGGAGCTTGCCGAACGCAAAAGCGGCCGATTTGAGAAAAATCGCAGAACAAATGTTTTCGGGCTCGTCAAGGATAGGCGCCTCACGAAGTATAAAATATGTCGTAATCATCACATGAAATCACGCCGGCCCAGGCACTATTATGAATTCCAAAGATGTCCAACTACATTTAGTTATATGAACCATAAATGGATGCGCTGAGGCTGTTAATCTAGAGTGATGAGAAATGTAGAAGACTCGGATAAGAATGATTTGATCTCCTCAGACGAATGCTCATCCATTATAAATTTTTAAAATATTGACAAATCCTCTACTTTTTTCTATACTGTAAGGAATCTAGTTCGTTACATTACCAATCGTTTTAATGGCTCTACACCGGACGGCATAGAGATTTTAAGGTGGATGGATAAGCTCCTCTCCAAATAGCGAGCAAAACTATAAACAGGGACAAATAAATAATTTAAAGATCAAAAGAACCTGACCACTGTTGAAAAATTACAATAACACTTCCAAATGCCCTAATTTTTAGACAGTGGTTTAGCTTGGTTAAAAATATGAGACCTCCATTTGAAATTATTTTCTACTTCAACTTCCAGAACTGTAATAGATTCTTCTACCTCAAGATCTAGAGTGTCAAACAATAATAAAAACTAATTTTGAGTTAACAAACCGCGTGAAATGGCAAACCTCGAAATGAAGCTTAGGTAGGTGACAAAGGAGATGGTGACAAAGTAGATCCTTGAGAAACTCCAGCGTTGGTAGAAAAACCTCAGATGAACCCCATAAATATTGACCTCAGACTGTCTATCGGATATTAATTTATGAATCCAAGAAATAAGTTGCTCTTCTAAACCATAACACCTGCACTTACAATTAAGATTGCCATGCCATACTTTTTCAAACGTCTTAGATATATCAAGTGATACCTGTTTTAGTCATAAATTTCCAAACGTTTCTTCATAGTTTTCCAGTGGCTCATTCCAGACATGGACATCGTGGTTGTCGAAAACCGAGTTGCCTACTGATGAAAATGTTTGAAGATTCCAAGTGTTATAGTTAACATATTTTCCAAACAACCTTTGGTTACAACTGACAAGACGGATATTGGTCTATCAAGTTGGTCTAATTAGTTGGGTCATTTTTTCCTTTCATAAACATAGTATGCACGCAGAAAATTTAAGATTTTTGTGAGAATTGATGCTAACTCTCTAGCAAAAGTAATTGTAGGGATTTGCTTTTATAATTACACATCCCACAAATAAACAATGACCCTTGTCCTTTATTTAATTAAACTGGTAAGCGTTTCATTCATCACAGTTGCAGCCGCTACGACGTAACGGATATGAGTAGAGCATCTATAATCGGTGACCCCGACGTGATAGAAATATCATATTCAAAATATATTTTTAAAAAAAGGATTTACCGATACGAAGGAAGAACACATAATTAAAATTATAAAAATTCAATTGTCAGACATCATAAATTATATTTGGTGAGTTTTCTTACCTGTTTTTGATTTTTATCTCAATATAAATTTGCATTGATTAAAATTTTAATTTGATCATTCTATTACAAATAAAAAGAAAACATATAAAAATA
Organism: Diogma glabrata; assembly: GCA_963693315.1. NCBI lineage: Eukaryota > Metazoa > Arthropoda > Insecta > Diptera > Cylindrotomidae > Diogma > Diogma glabrata. The sequence continues at coordinate 16,376 of CAVNZG010000453.1, read as the reverse complement.
TTTTTAAAAATACATATATTTTTGGCTTAACTGATATTAGGTTATTAACGACGAATAATTTTTTTTTGTAATTATTTTATTGGAATCAAATGGCGTTGGCATTTTTTGCTTAAGCGTTCTATTGTCGTTTATTTATTATATTTTGAAATGGCACCGCCGGACGATAACTCGTAGAATAAAACACACTCAACATCTGCAACGCTGTCATATATTAGTACTATTGATTCAGTAGAACTTAAGACCTTTTGGAAAGATGATCCCGAATTGTAATTTCGAGACTAAATTCGAGAGCAAGATGACTTCAAAAGACAAAGAAACTATTGAGGTCGTTGCAGGGCTTCCGAAAAGCATAATCGTACTGGTTTAATAACGTAAAATAACAAAACCCGCTCTCTTTTCAGTCACATAATAGAGACGGAATCTAAGCGAATTAAAGGACTAATTTCTATGATACTTAAGGAAAATGATTTTCCCTACAGATTTTCTATAGCGGTGACAGAGCCGCTCCAAAATTGACTTACACATGAGAACAAACTTTGGGACCCAACTCTTCACCCCGAAACACAATTCTGTGCTAACTTCAACCAAAATCAGGCATTAATAAGCATAGCTTCAACGTCACGTGCACAAAATAATGATTGCTTAAATCAAAAGCGTAACGATGGTCACGCTTAGACCGCTATGAACGTGGTTACAAAGAAAGTTCCTATAGACGGGAACCGATCTCTTCAAGTCAACGAAGTCCTAGCAGATCATTTAAACGGTCTACGTCTTGAAGCTAATTACATTTGTTGGTGGCACAAACGTTTTAGACAGCAAGCTAAACGTTGTGAAAAGTAATGTCATAATCACAACTCTAATTTTGAAACGCCAAATTCGGAAAACAAAAAAGTCCTTCGAGTTCCTGTTAATGCTGGACTTACGATAATCACTGCATGTTCGTACGTTGCCGCAAAAGTAAGTTACAATTTTTAATTAATACGGGAGCCAATGGTTTAAATATCAAAAATTTTGGTATTAAGTTACTGTTTCTGGAGATGGGTCTACGTCAACGAACCTACAATAAATGCAACTTTCTTTCAAAATTTAGCATAATTGTCGACCTTAAGCGTAAAACAAACAAACAACCGTACAAAACAATTACAGCCGAGGACCGAATAAGGGTGGAAGATCCAGTATAGAAAAATGGGAGAGACTTTTTTGAAAATATGAAATGAAAGAAGAACTGGAGGGAAACATATGTACTGACGCATGTCTTTGGAATGCTATAGTTTGTACCATCCAGAAATACGACCTGATAACTTTGGCTTTTACTAATTTTGGAGCTAATTTTGCACTAAGCTGCTTTCTGTCGTCACTAAAAATGAAGTTTCGCTGGAAGACGGGGTCACCGGAACCAAAAGCACGATTTCAAGCACGTAAACTATAGCAAATCGTCTTTTGCACAAAAGCTTTAGCGGCTAGCTCTATAACTTAGGTGCACATCTTAGATAATCGATCTGGACGATCAAGCGTTTCCCCACAATCGTCTAGACAATACAAGCGTCGGAGTAAAGAATACTACGTACCATGAGTGATCATGGGCAGACTAAAGGAGTAATAAAAGTGAGAACATCCTAAAGTTTGATGCACCGAACATCGAAGAGGGACGGGTCAGGTACGCACCTAGTTCAGCGATGACACTTCTGTTCACTCGCTCGCATGCATTAAGTATCAAAGTAAATTAAGTTTGATTGCCCCTTGAAATTGAAGTATGAAACAATTTAGATCTAAACTGCGACCCATTGTCTGAGATAATGGTTCCAGTTCAACCAGATACATGCAACACATTGGGTTCTAGCAGTTTACAGATAGGCTCGGTAGTAAGTTTCTGTAAGGGAAAAAGAAACAGAAACTTAGTGAGCTGGATTAACTAAGACAATGAAAATTGCTATATGATGACCAGACTTAGTTTAAGGGTAAGGACCGATGAAATCAATGTATATTCATTGGCCGAGTCTTTCTGATTTCAGGGACGTTGTCATGAGAGCCAAAAGTAAAATCGACGTAAGTGATATAGAGCTTTGTGACGCCACCGTGTGCTAATATAGGAGGACCATGGGCCTGGGTAATTAATTTGATCATCAAATCTTCGAGGATCCACAATTTCTAAGTTTCAGCTTCCAGTGTAACATTACTTTGGGAGAAATAAAGTTTTTTATACACAAGTCCATTGGACGTGCAGAGAACCATTGGAGTAAGTGACTATCTTTACAAATTTAAGATAACTGTCACTGTTAAAAGCAGGGGAGTTCAATATGAGATCAGACCCGTATATTTTATTATTAGTAACAGAATCAACCGAATAATTATTGAGAGAGCATCTGGAACCACATTTAGCTTATCACACCGATGTTCAGTATCAAAAGTAGATTCTTGAAACTTCAATCTCCATCATGCCATTACTTTACAACCTAATCAAGAAAACGCAAAAATCGTACACAGAAAACGCACAAAAAAGAAATTATTGTGAACAAAAATATTGACAGCAGCTGAAACCAGCAATCATGCCAGAGCAGCAATGTTACTTTCTGCTCAAAGTATACATCCTATTTTTTTAACGACTGCCGACAAATACGATTAAAGTTGCCAAGGAGGCATTTATTTGTTATTTAAAAAACGTATCGGACGTTAAGTTAAAATTTTAAATTAACAAATTTTTAAATTAATCAGTTTACATCTATTTTTAAATAAAAATAATTTAAAATGAGCAGTAGTGATGAAAGTGATATAATTAGCACTTTACCTCATATAAAAGAAGCAGCCAACAATTTAACTTTAGATCTGTTGCCTGAAAAATCGAAAGTCCGGTATGAAAAAGCTTACCTATTACACGAGTTTACAAGAAAAATCTCCCGAAATAAAACCCAACTTTTCTTATGGATTTAGACCTCCTAAACACGAATATCATATTCATTTTTTTTGGTTAGCTCTTGTTTTTGAGATATTCACGAAAAACCAATTTTTTTGGTGATCAAAAATGTTGTTTCGGTTTTCGGGTCTCATATTTTACAAAACCAACAAATTTAAAATATTAATGAAACACGTGCATATTTAATATACCAACAAATATTTTGAGCTATATTTTGTAAAAATCCATTAAGGATTCTGGAAGTTACAGTCGAAAAAAGTTGAAAAAATACGAAAAATTCACGTTTTTTTTTAATTTTTTCATTTTCAACGCTATAAATTTTGAACAAACAAAGACACTTTTTTTTTTTTTAATTTCTTGGAGCCTATAGTAACTTCAATTTTCTTTCTTTTAAGTTAAAAGACCTGAATATTGGTGCAGTTTGCACCAAGTTATTCAAGTTTTCCCAAAGAAAGTCAAAACTCAAAATTTGGGAAAAATAATTTTTTACTTAATTTATTGTGCCATAAATAATAATTTTATAAGTTCAGTCGTTCTCAAACATCAGTAAAGAATTATTTTAAAATAGTAAAGTATAATTTCCATTTTTGTTTTCGAAGTTGGGAATTGGATCGATATGAGACGTATATAGAAAAATATAAACAAAAGATAATGAATTGTGAGGAGAGGCAAAACATCATAACATCAGAACTATTTAAGTTAGTTCAAGCACCATAAAGTTAAGCCCCTATTTATGTCTATTAATACCTGTAAGGTTTGTTTCTTTTCTTTTTTCTCTTTTTTTTATGTTTTTTGATAATGTCAATTTTTTTCTATCATCGCCCACCTTGTGTTACTCCTTACGTTTATGATCATTTTAAGTTTAATTTAAGAAAGCAATTACTTCTCCTTTTTAATAGTTTTTCGGTTTTCCCAACTTTTGTTTAATTAGTTTAATGAAGTTTTTTTATAAGTAGATAATTGTCGTATGATTAGTTGCAAATATAATCTCTCTGAGGATAAATTTAATTCCAAACATTCAAGTGAAAGTAATAATTAAAAAAGAAAAAATGTTACAAATATAAATTTTAAATAGTATATTGTTTTTAAAAATCAATAAATCAATAGCGATAGCTGCCTTTTAAAGCAAAATAAATTGTTAGTAAAGTGTAAAATCAAGTTTATTTAAATGGCGTTGTTAAGAAGTTTCAAGTGTAAAAATAGCACAAATTCATTTTGTTTTATTTGTGGAAGTTACATAATACATGCTGCTAAATCACCCCATTTATAAGAACTGCCTATCTTCATTACTAACTGATATTTTCCAACTCCTAAAATAAATCAGAGGTGAGAGGAGCTAGATCATGTCAAAAAACTTCACAAAAAATCTCAATTTCGAGAAAAATCATATACAAATAAAATACAACTTTTGTCAAAAAAAGACATTTCATAATCAACTAACTGATATTTTTCATCTCCTAAAACAAGTCCAAGGTGGGAAGAGCTAGATCATGTCAAAAAACTTCCCAAAAAAATCTCAATTTCGAGAAAAATCATATACAAACAAAATACAACTTTTGTCAAAAAAAGACATTTCATTATCAACTAACTGATATTTTCCAACTCCTTAAATAAGTCCGAGGTAGGAGGAGATAGATCTACTACGAAAACTACTTATATATAAATCAATTATGTTTCAGAATTTAAATTATTCTTAAAGTTAAATTTTTATTCCAAATTTTGAATTTTGACTTTCTTTGGAAAAACTTGAATAACTTGGTGCAAACTGCACCAATATAACTTAAAAGAAAGAAAATTAAAATTACTGTAGGCTCCAAGAAATTAAAAAAAAATAGTGTCTTTAGTTGTTTAAAATTTATGGTGTTGAAAATGGAAAAATTTGAAAAAAACGTGAATTTGTCGTATTTTTTCAACTTTTTTCGACTGTTAAATCCTTAATGGATTTTTACAAAATATAGTTCAAAATATTTGTTGGCGTATTTACTATGTATATGTTTCATTAATATATTTTATTTGTTTGTTTTGTAAAATATGAGACCCAAAAACCGAAACAACATTTTTGATCACCAAAAAAATTGTTTTTCATGCATATCTCAAAAACAAGAGCTAACCAAAAAAAATGAATATGATATTCGTGTTCAGGAGGTCCAAATCCATAAGAAAAGTTGGGTTTTATTCAGGGAGACAAAAAAAGTTCAAAATTTGTAAACTAGTGTTATTTATCAATTGGTGTAAGAACCAAAAAACAGGAAATTTTTATTCTAAACTTGTGTTTTTGGTTTATTTTGGTGAACTATCGCAGACAAAAAGTCTTCAACAATGTGGTTAAATTATTCAATGTTAAAATCAACTTTCGTCGTTAAAGAAAATTTGAATATTAGTAAATATAAAAGATTAATACCTTTTTTAAAAAAGAAGTCCTCGAGTTATAGAGCCAAAAAATCCAAAGTGTTTTGGAGAGAAGAAATTAATAAATTTTAATATTATGCTCGCTAAACAGCAAAAGCCAACTTTCTCTTTTAACCTGATAGATAGAAAACATTATTTTCTATGACAGTCGTTAAAAAAAGTTTTTTAAAAATTTAAATTAAATTTATAAATTGTTTTTTTAAATAGTAACACAAGCTTAAAAAACAATGCTGTATGGACGGGATTATGTTTAGCCCGGCTCGGAGCTCTGTTCTGGGTCATTAGTTCAGGGTCGTTAGTATCACATAACCGGACAAACTCAGTTATTGCGTGTCGAAAAGCTTCAATTAGTTTTTCAGAGTTCTCAGAAATTCTTATTGCGCAGCAGTACGTTTTTTAATTGCATATTGGGGCTTATGATTGAAACGCACCGAAAACGTATCACGCGGTTAAGATTATTCACTTTCTCCTAATGTAGGTATGATTGAAAACGCGTTGTGGTGACTAGGGTGAACACTGTGCACCCGTGTAAACAAACATTCGATAATAACAATGGATAAAACTAGATGGCTAGAGTTGTAGGTTGTCAAAACAAAAACACATTTTTTATAATAAAAATTACTTTTTACTTTTGCGCTTTCTCGAACAGTCGAGTTAAAATTAGTATAATTTTTCTTTCTGCAAGTACATGAAGTACTTAATTTGATATGTATAATTTTAATTACATTTGTATCAGTTGTTAATTCCTAGTGTTGAAAATCTGAAAATAAAATAAATATTAGATTAAAGATTTTGTGTAAAATGAATGTAAATTAAATATGTTAATGGATATTCAGATAATTAAAATTCGAAAATCAGCGTGTTATCTTTGAAAGAAGAAGTTTCTAGAGTCGGTGATTTCATAATACAATTATATTACGTGAAATATATTATGGCTATTTGGATTTGTTAAACAGAAAAGTTTGAAGAATATTTGTAGTGTAACATCGTTAAAATAGCCACACCTTCTAACAACAATATTGGAGTCATATTCGAACAAATAATAAGTTACTACAATACAATTTGGAGTGAACTTATCCCACAGCGTGATAAAAAGTTAGTCCGAATTTTTTTCGAAATTAAAGAACTGTCAGAATTGTCAAAATAATTTTTTGTTAATTGTCAAATCTAATATTGATTGTCAAAAAAATATAATTGTGTTAAGTTTCAAGTGTAAAAAATTGAATTTTTTGGATAAAATAAAAATAATAATTAGCTATATCAGGATTATCTTTCTAATTCCGTTTACTAGCGTTGATTTGTTATTTTTTTAAAATTTAAAAATAATTAATGTGCTTAAAATTTAAAGTATTTTTCATATTTTCACTCGAAATTAAAAATAAAATTAAATAAAAAATTTTTATAAATTTACACTTTTCAGTTTTAAAATTATTCTAAACGCAAGCCTAACCATACGTTTCCATTTTGTACAAGAAAGTGATGCTGGGCGTTTTCAATCATACCAAAAAATGAGTTCGAAAATGAGTTCGCTTGTCACGCGTTTTCAATCATACCAATAGACTACGTTTTCCACACGTTTTCAACCTTAAGCCCCTTTAAGTGATATGAAGAAATCTGGAGAAATACCTGGTGGATTTCTCGTTTGGTTTAGTCTAGTTTCTAGTTTGGTCGTAGAACATATTTTTCTACGCATTGCGTTGTCGTAGAATAACATCATACGTATAAACAACAAATAATTTTCAAAAAAACAAAACGTATATTGTTGATTATTTTTTCTGTTGTTTTCTTTCGAAGGCAAATTTAAAATTGACCTCCATCAGACGTCACAATAAAAAAAATCTTTATACTCTCTATTTCTTATTAAAAATTTTTTTTAATTTAAATTTTTTTTTGCTTTTGTTTTTTATTTTGTTGTTTCGGTGTTAGTTTATCGTCAATATCATAAGAAGAGGGGAAAATTTTGTGAGAAATATAAAAAAAAATTGTGTTATTGTATTGATTTATTTTTAGTTTTAATATTTCGTTTCGTTTTACACGATAAGGAATTTCTTAAGATTTAATAATAAAGAAAAATGAAATTGAGTTTTGTGTTTCTTTTAATGAAATTAAAGAGTTTGTATTTTGTTTCATGTTGCATACTTAAAAGACAGATTAGTGATGATAAAAATTGGATGAGAAAACAATTAAGAAGATTTACTTGAAAGATGTGTTTGATCATTTACCTCCTGGGACGAATATATGTTAGCATGTAATAATAACACTTATAATAAATATAAACTAAATCATTTCTAAACTCCAAATTACGCTACTTTCAAATTTCATTTAAAAAATAATACGGAAATATTATAACATTTGCTATTTAATCGCTTGTTATCGAGAAGTTTCTACATTATAATATGAGTAAATAAATTATTTAACAGCCGAAAAAAAAACCTATAAATTTAATCCCGAAGTACCTCGCTTAAAAAAAATCTGCTATTAAAATTCAAACAACAAAAATTATGTTTTTTTTTATATTCCGAATCGTGAACACATTAACCTACAAAAAAAAATAAATTTTAGAGAAAACATTAATTAATTATTTATAATTTAATTAAAAATTTGAACAAAATTAAATAAGCAGACATTTTATGTTGAATAAAAGGTAATCGTGTATGCTAAGTTGTTTTTGTTTTTTTTATGCCTGTGTGTGTGTATGGACAACGTCATTCAGGGAGATATTTTTTTTTATCTTGGCACTTCCGAATGATTGAAAACAAAAACATCTTTTATAAATAGACACATTCTATTAATTTCATAACTGTCAATCGAAATTAATTAGGTTTTGATTAGATACGAGCGGATGCGATATACAACACCAGAAACAAACAACATTTATCGTCTTTTGTCATAAAACAAAAAAAAATTGTGTTTTTTATTTCATTTCAATTGTTTTTATACAAAACAGTTTTTTTTTATTGACGTGTTTAAAATGATAAATTAAATACAAGAAAAAAAAAGTTTTTAAATTAAATTATGCAAGGCACCTTTCTCTTTCTGTGTCACAATTTATTTTGTTTTTTTATTTATATTATTAAATTGATTTCAATTATCTTTTTCGATTTTTTTTCCTTCTGTTATAACAAAACAAACATAAAACTGTAAAAAAATAGCTAAAAATAAGAGTAGCTAAAATTAAGTTATATTCGAAATTTTTTTGTTTTGATTTGCAGAAAATAATAATAGAAGCATCATGTTTGAGCAGATTGATTGTAAGTATTTGAATTAAGATTAAAAAGATTCAAAAGTAAAAAGAAGAGTAAAAAAAAGTGTTTTTTTGTTGATTATTTTCGTCGTGTTGAAATGAAAGTGTTTAGATGAAACTATGAAATTAATTTCTATTATTATTTAATGGGACAGCAAGGCGAAAAATTATTGTTACATGCTATAAAGATTAGCTATGATTTTAGTTAGGTATAGTTTTAGATGTACATGATCTACAAGTGAGTAGTATTAGCTTGGTTTATTGCTTGTCTGGCACCTAGTTGTTACAGAATCTTGCTTCAGCCACCATTGTTTGAGATTTTACAGTAAAGACTACAGGCTTTCAGTTCCTTCCCATGCAAATCATCTCGACCAGCTTTTTCAAGACTCGATTGTATTCTTGGTTGACCAAATAAACCCCTACCATCCCTGTGCATATATACAAAAATTTAGACGTCATGTATGACCTTGAAAGAGCTCGTGTAGAGTAGAATTTGTACCAACAAACCTACCACTCTCAGAGCAAATATTCATACACAGACCTCTGATGGCTATTAATTTCTCTAGAGCTCTAATAAATACTTCTGATCATAGGTTTGAAACAAGTTTTGCATGAGCTTCCTTGACCGAGAGATAATTAAAATGTGTCATTATTTGCCTATTGTTTGATCTCATGCCTCGAACTATATTTACTCATTTGGTCGATATATTGGAAACAAACGATACATTCGTGAAGTACTATTACCTTGAAATAAGTTTTTATGGAAACATGAAAGGATAAATTAGATATTCGGGGGAATTAACGGATTGGGAATGCTTAAGGCAAGGAAATTTAAGAATCTTTCACAATTAGCATTTTATTATTTTTATCAGCGCCAAATGCTCCATAAACCCGTTATGTTGCACCTTTTTCAATTTTCCGATATGGGAAGTTATTGTTTCTGGGTCGATTTTCGAAATCGGAATTTTAAGCTATGTCTAGCTGCCAGTCTGTATGTATGTCCGTTTGTGTTTGTATGTATATTAGTATCGTTGTATATGGGTCAAAAGTTGTCTAATGGTTTCGCAACAATAAATGACCAGATTTCAACGGAAATGGTCACAATCGATATATCTTGGGTTTACACAGAGCCTGATTTTTTCTAGCGAAATCGTCTAATTTTTTTTAGTGGTTTCTAAAAAACTGAAAATCTTTTTTTGTAAATATCATGAGAATGAATAATGCTATCAAGATCATTGCTGTTTTTTTAAGTTTTATTAAGCAAATATGAAAAAATTGGTGTTATTTTCGTTGCGTAGCTCATGAAAGCTTTATGAATCCTTGGAATAAAAATTACCTGCAAACGCCGATTTACTTAAATATGAGGATCTGATTTATTTCCAAAATTTGACAAAAGGGTCAGGGAGTAATTTGTAGATCGCCTGACAACTGTTTATTTGACACTTCAATAACACTCAGTTCTGACACGTTTTTTAAGTTTGTTTTGATATTTATTTTTAATTTTGATGTTCTATAAAACATATCATCCAAACAATGCAATTAAATCATAAGTTTTTACTTAACAGCCTCAAAATAGGCCTACTTTACAGTTGGATATGTAAGCATTACATATCCAGCAGTTTTGACAACTGGCTAGTTTTTGGCTTTACAAGAAGGTCTTGGTGTGCCTCTTAACGTCACACGTCCAGTTACAATTAAAATTAACATCATAATTAATATCAATTGCGATGATTCCTTTCCTCCATATAATCAATCATCTTTTGGTTGAATTCTGAAATGTAAATAGAGCGATGAACCAAAAAGAGCAATGAATTTTTGTAAAATGTTTATATCTCTTTCATTTTACTTTACTAATCAACTTTGGCATTAAGGAAGATAACTCAATTGAATTTGGTAAAAATGTAGGTCCTGTAAAGGACCAGAATAGATTGTGCAGCAACTCTACTGTTGAACATTTGTTAAATAGTGAGGTGGGGCTAGTTAAAAAATTTGTTAATATTGGCATTTTTGCACCCAGTTGTCCAGCAAATGTTGTTAATTAATGTAGTTAATTTAGTCGAATATGATTTTAATCACGATAATGTGCTGAAAAAATTCAATCAATAATTAATATGTCCGATATGTGACCTTTCAAAATTGAAACAATCTTGACTTTGATTTCTGCTAACAACAACGCACTACAAAATTTTAGTCAGGCATGGATTTCTACTTTTTCTACTTAAAGGTTTTTGAGTGTTATGATTATTTTAGCGACGCTTTTAGAGTGTATCCTAGAAACTGTTAACAGAGTGTATTTTAGAAACTTCTAACAGGAAACATAGTTATTTTAAACGAACAATATTTTGTTAGTTTTTAGATTTTTTCTTTTTTCTTTATCGTAAAATATGAAAAATACATAATTTTTATATTTTACGAAAAATTTTATTGGGCCATAATCGTTTATTAATTCATATTAATTCATACGTAAAACTACGTACAAGAGCATTCGCCTTACCAAGAAATTACTAACAAAATGGATCTACGAATGGTTCTGTGAACTGCGTTTCTTAAGTTGTAAGAATCGTTACATTACCCTCACCCTAAATCTGTTTGTCCTGAATAGTTTTCTTTTTTTCTTATCGTTAGAATTACTTAGTGTCTTTTAGTATAAGGGTACCTGTTATCCTAAATTCTCTTCACTGATGAACATTTATTACATTTCTTCCTACGACGCTGCTCTTTTAAGTGTTTTTCAACCTTCGTAATCTTTCTCATCTAACAGGACCAGTACATTCACTTTATTTTTATTTAAAATTCCAAATCCAAAATTTGAGAGAACCATTTTCGACTTGATGAAGTCCATTCCTAAAACGGACTTACTTAATTATGTCTGCCATCAGGTTTTCTTAACAGTTGCTTCGTATATTTATACGTACGATCAATTCTTTTTTGTGTGGCATATATTCTGTTTCATATAGGAACGTAGGCTTAAGCGATATGCCCTACAGACTATAAGCAAGCTTATGAACAAAGACCTTACCAACCAATTACATAATGGGGTAAATATGTATTTAAATGATTTGTTTGTTATCTCTGCCACGCTTGATGAACATTTGCTGCTTCTCTAGGAGATTTCTCATGGATTGAAGCATCCAAATGTAGAGATAAGCACATTTATCCGACTTACACCCGGTACATAGGATTTGTTGTAGCGGTAGGTCGCTTACAATAGATAAAGATAAGATGTCAGCTATAATGAACTTTCCAGAGCTCAAAACTGCACGTTATGTTCGGAGATTTTTCGGCATGTTGGGTTTTAGTCATGGTTCATACCCCACTACACCACACTAGTACACTCGAACTTCAAACAAACCTTTTATATACAATTCGATGCATTGACGAGCGAAGTTGGAAGAGTGTTATCAAAAAAAACTCAATCAACCTCAAAGGAATCACTTCGTCACTGAACTCGAGTGCTATGCGGCGGATTTAAGCGTTAAACAATTTCGTCCTTATATAAAGGATTACAAATCGCAATAAATACAGATCATGCGAGTTTACTGTGGTTGATGAAGCAAACTGGACCAGCAAACCATTTGGCTCATTATTGCTTAAAACTATAGCGTTTTACTTTAAAATGCAGTACCATAAAGATAAAGAACATAGAGTACCCGATGCTCTCTCCCAGTAGTTTTTCTCTGAAGATCTAGCTACAACCTCAGTAAACGCTATTTCCTTAAATGACGACGAAATCTTGACGCCGTCATATTTAAAGTTAATAGACAACGTTGAAAATTTGAAAAAGGAATCAAATCTTAAAGCGCATAATGGGAAAGTTTGCATCAAAGCTCAGCACAATGTCATTTAATCGGATGCTTACCATCTATTATACGTTCCTCAAAAGTCAAAACCCTAATCTAGATTTTCTTCATGCAAACCACGATTCGCCCCCGTCTGGTCATTTGGGAGTAATGAAAACTTTCGAACGGCTAAGGAAACTCTATTACTGGCAAACATTTTTTCAAACGGTTACGCTATTGGTCATAGTTCCTACCAAGCCTTATTTGATCGGAATATGATATGTCATGTTGAATCGTACAGTCTACTGCGCGAGCTAGATGGTTTAGAAGATACCGACGTGCATGTTGTCAATCTGAAATCACATCAAGAAGTTATTCGAGATGATAATCTGAAAAAACCTCGACCTGACCACCCGAAAACATGCTCATGCGTATAACCTATGAAATCGTCAGCATGAGTTTTGTGTGCAGCAACCAGTTCATGTTCGTAATTTTGTTCAAAGTGACACTACAAAACGTTTTTCCGCTAAAATAACTCCAAAATTCGTAAGGGCGTTCGTCAGCAAATAAATAGGAAATGAGGCGATTAGATGCGCAACCGAAAAAGGAAATGATATCGGTACATATCATATTAAAGATAACACTTTCATTGGAACAGAGGGGGAATTTAACATTATCTCAACATTAGTGCTACTAATTCCTGTAATATCTACTAACTACTAACCCCACAAGTACCTATAGGTTTACAAGCCCCAAAGCCCCCAAATGAAAATGATAAAACTACAGTCGGTCTGGTAATAATTAAATAAATAATATGCATATATACCTTGCAGTAAACAATAATAATAACTAGGAGGGCCCGGCGTGCTTCGCTACGCTTTTAAATAAAGTTTTTGCGTAGACATTTTGTTGACGTAGAAGCAATGATTTCAAAAAGTAGTAATGAGAAATGCTAGCATATAATTTTTAATTTTTGAATGAAAAACAATCAGAACTCTAGCTGATCAGTTCGGATATATGAAAAATTAGCGATCAAATAAGTTAGAGATCAAATAAGCTTACTTGAAAACTTATTTGATCGCTAATTTTTCATATATCCGAACTGATCAGCTAGAGTTCTGATTGTTTTTCATTCATATATTTGAAAGAAAAATTAAAAATTATATGCTAGCATTTCTCATTACCACTTTTTGAAATCATTGCTTCTACGTCAACAAAATGTCTACGCAAAAACTTTATTTATAAGAGTAGCGAAGCACACCGGGCCCTCCTAGGACATATTATTGTAAATGGCTTCTAGCCAATGATCTTTTATACATAAATAAATACTTAAATTTGTAACAATTACGAATAAAAGTAATGATATAGCAAATTTAATTTCGGTTTGAAAATAACGAATTTTTTTAAAACTTTAAAGGAAATACAACACAATCAGTGCTTATTTGTAATATTGTTTTTTGCTTAGAAAATAATAAATGTGATTTAAGCAGATAAAAAAATTGATTTTTAACGATTTTTTAAAACACAGAAAAATATTACGTTTATCCACTCCCAAAGAAATGCATAAACTAAAATATAAAAAAAGAAAATAAAGTTTTAAGTTTTAAATTTCAAAAAAATATATATAAATGAGCAATTCCATTTGATATTGTATGGGGGGCCGTTAAATTCAAAAATACATTTTAATTCGTCTATAACTTTTTTACTTATGATCCGAAAACTGTAAGTTACACTAATATCAGTTAGCAGTGAAAATTTGAAATGAATCAAAATTCGAATAAAAAAGACTTAGGCTGTACAAAGTTTTTTTTAGCGTATTAATATATAAGATTTCAACTAAAAGATTCTTAGCTAAACAATAGCTTAAAATAAATCTAAATAAATAGGTAAGATTAGATTAATGAAATAAATATATTATTAATAAAATAGATAACTAGAATTTAGCCGGAGACTCAATTTTTAACTGTACTTATTTAAAACGTTGCAGAGTTGATTAACGCTTGCCTATAGCATAGTGAAAAGATAAAGTTCATAGTTCATAAACTGAACTGAAAACAAATTGAAAAAAACTCTGAATTTGTCGGCAAAGCTTACCCCAACATCACTGAAAGCTAGCGGGCAGATACCACACCGATTTGGTTGTTCATAGTCTGTGGCCATCGTCAAAATCGGGTAATTGGAAAACCGATTTGTTGATGGTTGCTAATGTTATGTTAAAAAACCCTTTGATCTAGATGGCAGTCGAACTCGGGTTCTCCTCAAAAATTATGCTTGGGATTTTAACTTTTAAAACTTTAAACAAAATAAAACGAAATAAAATATAATAGCTTTTATGTGCAATGGCTTAGACAAATAATATTCCAATTTTGAACATTTGAATCACACTGGCAGGGAATGTAATTCGAAAACAGAAAAGTAGAATTTTGTGTAACTGACAGAGTAAACTACATACAAAAACAACATGCTGATAGAACGAGACGAGGTGTTGGGTATGTTTCGATCTTTTTTTATGAAAGAATTAAGAACAGCTTAAGAGTCTATAAACTAATTAATTAATCAAAACGTATTCAAAATACAATTAAAACTTCTATCAACTCAAAAGTAATTAGGCAAAAGTAATGAGGTTCCGCCCATTTGTCGAAAATTTTGACGTTTTTGACTACAACCATTAGTTTACATACATTCCTAAGTGGTGTGTCACACCTTATGGAACGTAATCTCGAGAGTTCGGGTTGGACTACAACATCGCCGGGACGACCACATTTTACTTATTTCTATGGAATGAATTGACCAAAATTATGTGGTGCTTTTTGGGAATTTATATCTCGTAGCCTAATATTTGTACCTTCCTTATTCAACCCCTTCAACCCATTATTTGTTATCACTTTATCATATAGTGCCATAAAAATAGAAAAAATTGAGCAACACTTTCTGTCTGGAAGTTGATAGAATAATCTATTGTTAACATACTAAACTGACTTCAAAACTGTTACTGGCTTGACTAAATACTGACACAATCCATTTGACTTAAATTATTTTCAATTCACCAAAGATGGTATACGATTTATAAAAAATGTTCACAAATGAAAATTTTACCACATTTAAGACACACACTTACAATATAGTGATCCCTTCTGAAGTTTTCTGTATTTGAGGACATAGACCAGCTCCCAGAAGACCGTTCTTTAGCTGTACATCTCCACAGATGGATCACTGTCTCAGCATCGAAGAGAGTGACGGAGCTTCTAGGAGATGACAAGGTCATTAATATTTTTACTGATAGCCAAGCTGCACTAAAAGATCTGAAAAAACAACTTCTGAAAAACAAAATTAATTTTGCAATCGGTCAAGTAGTTGGCCCGTTTTAGTCTTTCGTAACCAACGGTCAGCAGACAGACATACATGTTTTGGTTATTTAAACCTCTTTAGAATCCAAAAGCTGAAGTATACGCCGAAAAGTAGTGGTAACGTTTTGAAATTTTGAATGGGTTTAATTGCCAAATATTTTCAGGGCATAATTATCTGAGACAAAAAATCTATTACTCAGCAGTCCTTTACCTCTTTCATTTGATGACTACCACATATTTTATACTTCGTGAGACGTCTGTCTTTGACTGCTATTGTGGAGTCCGACAATTTACATTTTGGCATGTTTGGATTGTCGGACTTGACAATAGCAGACAAATTTTTGTCGGACAAAGTTTTCATTTTCTTAAACAAATTTCCCCCTCCCATTAATAAAAAACAAGATTGTGGTGGTAAACTTACAAGACCACGTGCAATCGCCATTTTTCGGAGTTTACCGAACGAAAAAGTGGCCGAATCAAGGAAAAAGACAGACAAAAATGTTGTTGGTCTCGTCAAAGACAGGCGTCTCGTGAAGTATAAAAGGTGCGGTAATCATCAAATAAAAGGGGTGGAGGCTGGTGATCATATTAACAAATAACTATAACTTTCGCCAAAATCTAAGATTACTAAATTATGCAAGTTTTAATTAAATTATAGAAACAAAAATATTATTGTTTAATAGTGT